>CANNZV010000591.1:0-253444 GCA_947561585.1 Caprella mutica
ATGATAAGATACTGTCTTCTTTTTAACGGGACAAAAACATCATAATAGTATAGAACATTATCTTTTAGTAATTGTACTGCCGTGCTTACGTCTCGACAATCAGAAACACTGTCAAATTTACACTCAGATAAACTAACATAGAGATTATCAAGCGTTTGATCATTTATAACTCTAAATTCAATTAGAATGCATTCCATTAGAATTGTGTGAAAACATATTCCTAATTACCAAAAAAAAACAGGCATGTGGTCAGATAAATCACCAGTAATGATACCAGCAATACAATTTGTAGGACATAATATGAATATGTTATCAATTAATGTAGCGGATATGTCAGTAATACGGGTCGGTGCACTAATCATCGGTAAAAATGAGTGACTATTCATAGCATTCTAAAAAGATATATAATACTGGTATCTTCCAATTGATGCAAATCACAATTAAAATCGTCGCATATTAATATGTTGGTGTATTTAGATGTGCGTTAACTACTCAAAATCTCACGGATTTTTCCAAAAACTGTACACAGTTATTGTTAGGGGGACGGTAAATAGCACCAACCAATTCACAGATATCCTCCCTTACAATTTCAGCAAATAAAGATTCAAAATATTCATAGTTGAAGGTAAAGTTCGACAACATTTTAACATTATAACTAGTTTTAACAAACATGCTAATCCCTCCACCACGCCTGTCTTTCCTAAGTGAATGAAATGACAAATAACCATTAATAGAGATCAATTTGCAAGTGGTGTCATCAAGCCAGCATTCCGTAAAACATAAAACATCAAATTCAGAATCAAATAGATAAATATTAGCAAGTACTTCATCAATTTTGGGCAACAATGATCTAATATTATGATGTGATAGAGAAAAGTCCTTTGTACACTTACGTACACTATCATTATATTCTGAGTACGTAAAGAACCTATTTCTATGATTGGCATTGAGTTCAGGATAAAATTCGTTGAAATGGTTAAGTTCTGCGTCAATTCCATCAAAATAACTATTATTCGCACTCATTTGAATGGATTAAAACATAAATAACAGTATCATTTATACTAACAGTTTATCCGAATTACTTTGCTCCATCAGAGGAAATTTTGGAAATCGAGTAATTCGATAAAACTATATAAATTTTGCATAAATCTTGTTGTTTAAAGATATTAAAATAGTCTCATAACTGTTTACTATCATTTTAATAACGTATCAACAGTTAAAATCAATTAACAATTGAAAAAACATCAATTACTCAGTTTACTCGAATTACTTTGCTCCATCAGAGGAAATTTTGGAAATCGAGTAATTCGATAAAACTATATATATTTTGCATAAATTTAGTTGTTTAAAGTTATTTAAATAGTCTCATAACTGTTTACTATCATTTTGATGAAGTATCGACAGTTAAAATCAATTAACAATTGAAAAAACATCAATTAGCGTCGACCAGGATCGCTTCCCGCAATTTGCGCAAACTTTGCTTTAACTCGGAAAATAAGTTAGGTATTTTAACAAAAATTGGCATGAGTATTCACCTCTGTATGATGCATAATCGTAGTAATTCTTAAGTTTCTATCTCTAGTACTTTCCCTTTTATGGGATGAAATATATGCGGGGGAGAATTCTGACTTTAAGGGGTCGTTTCCCGCAGTGCCTGGGATCGGTTCCCGCAGTGCGGGAACCAACCCTTTTTGAACTGCCCCGCAGTGCGGGCACCGACTCTCATTCATTATCTACCACGTTGTGGGAATCAGCCATGAAGAGTAGCTAGTCCTCACTACACTACGATAATGACTGCTTTTGATAACGTTGCCAGGTTAAATGAAACAAGTTATGAAAATGCTTTATTTAAGATACAGAATTTCCTAAATAAACTAGAAATGAAACTATAATTAGTATAGTTTTAATCAAATAATATACTCTTAGAATATGGCTATAAAATAATAATAGAATGCCCTGGCCTTACGTGGCTAATAATAAATCTTATGCATTGACGGTGGTATAATGGATACAAGTAAAAATATTTAATTTTATCTGAAACAAATTTTCATTTATTTAAAATACAATATTTATTGTATTTTTTGTGGGTCACCCTGTACAATTAGAGCAGAAAGTAGATCATTAATAACCTAAAAGTTGCTCAATATATTTTTTGCTTCCCTATTTCAATTATTAACTACCAATTCCACAAAGTTTGATTCTCAATTTTTATATTGTTAAGGTAGTAAATTGCATTTTAATTTAGTTTAATGATAATTTGTTAAACTAGGAATACAGAACTGATGTGTCAAATATAGTATTTTTTATTTAATTATTTTTTATTTAATGCTTCCTACACTTTTAGAAATATTTTCTTATTCACCAAAGAAAAGTATGACACTAGTAAAAATTTAATAAAATGCATCGTATCTATTATACAATCAAATATTTATATTGTTCATTATTAATGGAGTATAAAATATTACATTTTGCAATGTATTATACTTCTCTATTTATCTTGATTGCTTTTTTAACAAAAGAGTCCAATTGCTAGAAGCAAAGAATTCATGTAGATGTTGATGTTACTGATGGCAGTGATAGAAAGAAATCAGAAGAGACCATGCAGGAAGATGTGCCTCTAACTTACCATCAGTTGGAGAGAAAAATCGCCTAGATATTCTCATATGTCCAAGAGGTTATTGTACCTAGTTTACAAATACCCAGCCCAGTTAACCCTGGTTTAATCACCACCAATTTTGATAACTCTGTCACTTTCAACACCTCCATGAACTTTGACTTCTCTGTTCAGTTCAAGAAAGAGGCTTGGGTTAACGTAACCTTCCCCCTGCCAGTGAGTATCAACCTCAAGGTGAAAGGAGACAGTCTCGTCTTTACTGAACGACGCCATCTTGTTTCTAGATTTCAACTGGCGTAGCCAAAGTCATTCTTCGGTACCTACAGATTGATCTTCTCTTCAAAAGGAGTAATTCTTCAGAAAGGAGATGGAGCTCCTCTAACGTCAGTTAAGTTCTCCAATGGTCAGACCTAAAGACTCTAGGTTGAAAAGAATAGGAAATAGCGTCTGCGGGTTGTAGTGGGAGGTGATGCAAGTTGGGTTCTACTTCTAAGGTGCAATGCTGGAGTGTTAGTTCCTGCTTGTGTTAATGAGAAGATACAGAGACAAATTGATTAATTTAACACACAAATGAACTAGAAGAGGAAGTTTCGGTATGAGAACTACTTGGAGTGACGGAACAGTTGATAAATTTCATTTAATGAACCTATTGATCTGTTTTTAATTGATATGGGTAGATACTGAAATTGACAAGATGATCTCAAACTATTCAAATGTGAAGTTAAATTAACAGTAGTCTGTTATGCAAATATCAAAGAAATTGATGTAGTTAAGATGTGTAAGTTTCAAGGATTTCACTATCATTTCTTAGAATTTTCCTTTGTTTCAATAAGTAGATTGAATAAGCTTGAGGAATAATATATACATAGCTAAAATGGATATTTTATTTATATAGCAAATGAAGTAGAATGTCATCTGCTGCTTTAGTGCAACGAATTGCTGATCATGTTCTGAATTTCCTCAAAAATGATCTGTGGTGTATTTACTACACAGTATTTGTTATTAGTTAAGATATTTCTAATCTGGAATTTTTCTCTAGTAACTATAAGCTATACAAATTATTTCATGGTAAGTTTCGAGTTATCGGACGTTTTCACGTTTTCGATCAAGTTTGAAAAATTATTATCATTTAACTTTCAGGTATAGTACTCTTTTTCTAGCAAGATCGAAAAAGTGGTAAGATAAATCGATAACTCGAAAATTACCCTAGGTACATGTATTTAGCTATAGGCAAAAGAGAATATTATTCAGCTCGGTACCTAATTAAGTACTGCACCTAAGAAGCAGGCAATAACTATATAGAATACACTATAAAATTACTTTAAAGTAACTATAAGTATATTTTAGAAACTTTAACTCATCATTTTAAACTTCAGAATAGGCCGCAGAGTGCGGTTTTGAAGAATTTCCTTAAGCAGGGAATTTAAAAAAAACACAACACCTTCCCCAACGAAAAGCACTGACAAACTACCTGAATTTTTAAATTTAATTATGGTATGTATAAAATAAAATACAAAGCAGGCTCATAACTGAAACAAATATGTTCACTTGTTCAGTTTAGGATTGCATATTATCCTCTATTCGTAATTTATCAGATAAATATTTAAAAATGTATTAAGTTTGTCACAATTAGCTAACAGTAGCTTATTATAAAAATAGCCAAGCTTCATAGAAACTAGCATCTGGCAACCACTCTATAAAATCACTCAGTGCCACTCGTACCCTTCGCCATCATTTCACAAATTCCTATAGCTATATATTTACCTATGCTATATATTGAAATTGTGTTATATTATAACTATAAATTTTAATCCTTGAAACTAAAACTTTAACTCTTTATCGTTCCTGTGATCATCCTCGTCTAGTCACTAAAACTTAGTATAAAAAAACTAGTTTTGCTGAACGAATAATAATTTAATATTAATTTGAAGATATTTTATAAATTGCGAATGATTGAATCCTCCTTATTCAAGGAAATAGTCTTTCCAATATGTTAATCAAGCTTCCACCATATGTTGATACGCTATATAGTAATCAGGTTGTGCCAATATGACAATTCAATGGGATGGATTCGCAACATTGAACCAACCAGAATGGAAAACCACAGCAACCCCATGTAATTTCTATGCTACTTTTCAGTCTGCCATCTCTTACCCATCTAACCATCTAGTGCCCATGTAGGCACAATGTTTTCTGGTTGCTTGGGATATTGTGTCTAGTTAGGACTATACAGGGTGGGTCAAAAAAAAAAACAGAACCCAACTTTGATTCGATATATCTGAAAAACTACTACGTTATTAATTTTCTAAAGTAAGCATTGTGTTTGTCTAATCTTTTTACATAAATATTGTAAGATTCAAAACTATTCATACATCAATATAGATGCTATAGATATTATAGTAAAGTTGTAAACGGTGTCATAAGTATGCTTGCGCACAAACATAAAGTTACGAAGATTGTTTTTAATTACAGAAAAAGACGATAATCATTTTTTCTACCATGTAATTATTGCATGAAACCTAAATCATTATTTTCCATGTATAACATTCGTATAATTTATTAGTAATCACTCGTTAATTTTTTTTAAGATGTGCCTAACAACAACCTGTAAATTATACGCTTCTGTTAAAATAATAATAATAATTTACTTTGCCTTTAATTTCCTATGAGAAAAAAATATACGAATTACTATAGCTAATTAGTTTTATTCACTCCTAATTACCAAAAATTAATTTGGTAAATTTTAAATAGCTAACAAAGCTATTTAAATATTTCCTACCCTAAATGTATTTGCCCTATTTATCCATAAATTACCAATCCTAATCTAACAATCGCTATGAAATCCTAAATTTTTATTCCAAATCTAAGGATGCAGATATTACTGGAAAATGAGTTACCTGACCTAACCTAAAAGTCACGGCGCCAAATATTAATGTTGCGGGTTTGGTGTTTAACCTCCCAACTCTATTACCCAGGTTCTTAGTTAGGCTAGGAGGTATTGAATATTAGGGTATAGGTACTATTTACCGGCACGTTATCAACTACTCTATTCTATTTAGGAGAAATAAATGCATGAAACTATTGCTGTATTTTATTGAATCCTACCTATATAAACTAATAATAATTACCCTACCTAACGCTACTAAAACTAAACCTAAATTTAAGAGAAAGAGAAGAAGGAAAAGACTGTGATTTCCGAGCTGTAAAAATTAGACACGTTTTAGTACATAGAAATTCTAAAACATATATACAGTATTAAATATATTATGTAATATATATAGTATAGATAAATAAACAAATGAATAGCACAATAAATAATCACCTTTCAGATTCACAATCACTGTATGGATTCCTGTGGCCTGTTCATGGGGGCTATATTTTGACGTAACAACAGACTGCTTTTAATTACGTTAACTTTAGGTTTCTATATAATTTCAGCAAGGTTTGGAATTTGACTATGATTTCACAATGGTTTAAGAAATCTAGAATGGAAAATTAGTTAGTACTCGTTCTCTATAAATGGAAGACAAATTTAAACTGATGTTAGCTGTATGGATTCCAGACGTGAAAAGCGCTATGGTTGTGATGATTTGTTTATATAGAGTTCCAGCATATGCCACTGGTTCGGATCTTTTCCGATTTTAATCTTTAGAAAATTAGGCCGTGATAATTATAAAATATATCTAATCTATATTTCTCTCTCATTATCTACCGAATCCCTCCACATGTCCTCTATTTCTTCCCGAATTATCTAATTCAATCCATATTCTCATTGCTGCCATAACGATCGCTGTGTGACATTTAATGACTGATTTGTTCAACAATTGCATTATTGCTCTAATCTATGCAAATGAGGTGCCCCCAGGATCACTGTACATGAAACCAGGTGATTATTTTCTTATTTGGACATTGAAGAGTGAAGAGTATTCAACTCCGCCTGTAAATTTAGGGCACTTGAATGAGAGAATCAGAAGTTAAGTGAATTTACTCAAGAAAATTCTGCATTAATTAAAAGAGTTATGGCAGCAATGAGAACAAAGATTGAATTATGTCACGAAATGGAGGACATGTGTAGAAATTAAGGAAGGAATTATAACTGAATATTTATTTAATAATGGTTTGTTAATGATATATTGTGAAGGATTTCTGTGTTAGGTATTTTTATTATAAAAAATATTTTTAGTAAACATTCCTGTTTGTGCACAAGCATACTTTTGACACCGTTTACTATAATCACTGTAGCATCAATATTGATGTATGAATATTTTTGAATTTTCCATCATTCATGTAAAATGAGTAGACGAACACAATAGTGATTTTAGAAAATTCATTACGTTAGTACTTTCTGAGATATATCAAATCAAAGTTGGGTTCCACTTTTTTTGACCCACCCTGTAAAATAAGGGTAAGTCTGGTACCTTTCTATTGTGTCTACAGCTTTTTAACATTAATTTAAAACAATTCAAGTTTAATTTAAAATGAGTCAAGTTTAATTAAAAATAAATCAAGTTATATTTAAAATAAATCAAGCTATATTAAAATGAATCAAGTTTAATTTAAAATACTTCAAGTTTAATTTAAAATAATTCAAGTTTAATTTAAAATAGTTCAAGTTTAATTTAAAATAGTTCAAGTTTAATTTAAAAAGAAATGAAGTTTAATTTAAAATATAATTCTATTGGCCCTCGATGTCATACATCGGAAGCTCTGCACTAATATCATTATATTAGTAATGGGAGGGAATGAGATCATGAGAGTATACCATAATCTTTCATTGCCACTTTAATCTTTCATTGCCCACCATAATTTTTCATTGCCCACCATAATCTTTCATTGCCCACCATAATCTTTCATTGCTCATCATAATCTTTCATTGCTCATCATAATTTTTCATTGTCCACCATAATCTTTCATTGCCCACCCTAATCTTTCATTGCCCATCATAATCTTCCACTGTCCACCATAATCTTTCATTGTCCACCAAAATCTTTCATTGTCCACCATAATCTTTCATTGTCCACCATAATCTTTCATTGCCCACCATAATCTTTTATTGCCCACCATAATCTTTTCATTGCCCACCATAATCTTTCATTGTCCACCATAATCTTTCATTGCCCACCATAATCTTTCATTGCCCATCCTAATCTTTCATTGCCCACCCTAATCTGTCATTGCCCACCCTAATCTGTCATTGCCCATCATAATCTTCCACTGTCCACCATAATCTTTCATTGTCCACCATAATCTTTCATTGCCCACCTTAACCTTTCATTGCCCATCATAATCTTTCATTGTCCACCATAATCTTTCATTGTCCACCATAATCTTTCATTGTCCACGAAAATCTTTCATTGTCCACCATAATCTTTCATCGTCCACCATAATCTTTCATTGCCCACCATAATCTGTCATTGACCACCATAATTTTTCATTGCCCACCATAATCTTTCATTGTCCACCATAATCTTTCATTGCCCACCATAATCTTTCATTGCCCACAAAAATCTTTCATTGTCCACCATAATCTTTCATTGTCCACCATAATCTTTCATTGTCCACCATAATCTTTCATTGCCCACCATATTCTGTCATTGCCCACCATAATCTTTCATTGACCACCATAATCTTCCATTGCCCACCATAATCTTTCATTGCCCACCATAATCTTTCATTGTCCACCATAATCTTTCCTTTTCCACCATAATCTTTCATTGCCCACCATAATCTTTCATTGCCCACTATAATCTTTCATTGCCACCATAAATCTTTCATTGCCCACCATAAATCTTTCATTGCCCACCATAATCTTTCATTGCCCACCATAATCTTTTATTGTCCACCATAATCTTTTATTGTCCACCATAATCTTTCATTGCCCACCATAATTTTTCATTGCCCACCATAATTTTCCATTGCTCACTTCTCTCATTTCAATTCTCTCATCTCATTAAATTCTAACTTCTCTCATTTCACTCACTTCTCTCATTTCACTCACTTAATTCTCTCATCTCAATTCTCCCATCTCATTTCACTTACTTCTCTCATTTAATTTCTCTCATCTCATCTAACTAAATTCTCACCACTGTCATTTCATTTCACTCACTTCTCTCCTCTCACTAAATTCTCACTACTGTCATTTCATTTCTCTCACTTCTCTCATCTAAATTCTCTCATCTCACTAAATTCTCACTTCTCTCATTTCATTACTCTCATGATCTCATTCCCTCTCATTACTAATATAATGATATTAGTGCAGAGCTTCCTATGTGTGATATCGAGGGCCCATAGAATTTTATTTTAAATTAAACTTCATTTTTTTAAATTAAACTTGAACTTTTTTAAATTAACGTTGAACTTTTTTAAATTAAAAGTGAACTATTTTAAATTAAAGTTGAACTATTTTAAATTAAAGATGAACTATTCTAAATATAACTTGATTTATTTTAAATATAACTTTATTTATTCTAAATATAACTTGATTTATTTTAAATTAAACTTGAATTGTTTTAAATTAATGTTAAAAAGCTGTAGTTAGGACGATACAATAAGGGTAAGTCTGGTACCTTTCTATTGTGTCTACAGCTTTTTAACATTAATTTAAAACAATTCAAGTTTAATTTAAAATAAGTCAAGTTTAATTTAAAATTAAGTCAAGTTAAATTAAAAATAGTTCAACTTTAATTTAAAATAGTTCAACTTTAATTTAAAAAAATTCAACTTTAATTTAAAATAGTTCAACTTTAATTTAAAAAAAGTCAACTTTAATTTAAAATAGTTCAAGTTTAATTTCAAAAAATGAAGTTTAATTTAAAATAAAATTCTATGGGCCCTCGATATCACACATAGGAAGCTCTGCACTAATATCATTATATTAGTAATGGGAGGGAATGAGATCATGAGAGTAATGAAATGAGAGAAGTGAGAATTTAGTGAGAGGAGAGAATTAAGATGAGAGAAGTGAGAGAAATGAAATGACAGTAGTGAGAATTTAGTGAGAGGAGAGAAGTGAGTGAAATGAAATGACAGTGGTGAGAATTTAGTTAGATGAGATGAGAGAAATTAAATGAGAGAAGTGAGTGAAATGAGAGAAGTGAGAATTTAGTGAGATGAGAGAATTTAGATGAGAGGATTGAAATGAGAAAGGTGGGCAATGAAAGATTATGGTGGGTAATGAAAGATTATAGTGGGCAATGAAAGACTATGGTGGGCAATGAAAGATTATGGTGGGCAATGAAAGACTATGGTAGGCAATGAATGATTATAGTGGGCAATGAAAGATTATGATGGGCAATGAAAGATTATGGTGGGTAATGAAAGATTATGGTGGACAATGAAAGATTATGGTGGGCAATGAAAGATTACGGTGGGCAATGAAAGATTACGGTGGGCAATGAAAGATTATGGTGGGCAATGAAAGATTACGGTGGGCAATGAAAGATTATGGTGGGCAATGAAAGATTATAGTGGGCAATGAAAGATTATGATGGGCAATGAAAGATTATGGTGGGTAATGAAATATTATGGTGGGCAATGAAAGATTATAGTGGGCAATGAAAGGTTATTCTGGGCAGAAAGATTATGGTGGGCAATGAAAGATCTTGGTGGGTAATGAAAGATTATGGTGGGCAATGAAAGATTATGAAAGGCAACGAAAGATTAGGGTGGGCAATGAAAGATTATGGTGGGCAATGAAAGATTATGGTGGTTGATGAAAAAGATTAAGGTAGCAATGAAAGATTATTGGGGGCAATGAAAAAGATTAAGGTGGCAATGAAAGATTATGGTATACTCTCATGATCTCATTCCCTCGCATTACTAATATAATGATATTAGTGCAGAGCTTCCGATGTATGACATCGAGGGCCCATAGAATTTTATTTTAAATTAAACTTAATTTTTTTTAAATTAAACTTGAACTATTTTAAATTAAAGTTGACCTATTTTAAATATTACTTGATATTTTTTAAATATAACTTGATTTATTTTAAATTAAACTTGATTTATTTTAAATTAAACTTGACTTATTTTAAATTAAACTTGAATTGTTTTAAATTAATGTTAAAAAGCTGTAGTCAGGATGATACAATATGGGTAAGTCTGGTACCTTTTTATTGTGTCTAGTCAGGATGATACTGACTAGAATTTAATAGTAACATTTTAGAAGTGCCAATAATGATTTTCAGTGTTAATAATGTTCATAGAAGCTTTTCTTCGTTCATGAGCCCTTTCTTGTTTTACTTTTTTTTTGACCCGTATTGTTTTGTAAAAAAAAAATCCTATCTAAATTTGTATTCCCTTCAAGATCTTTTTTTTCATCATTTAAAATTTGAAAGAATAATATCACTTAGATATTTATTTAATTGAATACAGATTATGGATAAATGATGACTAATTATTTTATTTCTTTGTAGATACCACTGTCACAGTTTTTGGCAATATGATCTAGAGACATGTCCTCTTCCTTTCATTGTGTGTACTATATAGTATGAAGTGCGTGCACTAAAACTATAGCTGCACTGGCACCACAAGATTCACTTCATAGTCGAGAATATGAAGAATTTAGAATTAATGACGATATTAATTGCTTGATTGAATAAATTTGCTCCAGGTTAAAGTAAAGAACCAAATACAAAAGACTTTGTACTAGTTGTCACAGAGGAAAGTAGCTCATAGCAAGTTACGCTACCACCAATCGATTTCGGCGGTCAATAATTTTGCAAAAAGAGACGAAAGCACTGTTGAGTGTTGCCTGCATTATCAGCTGGAAGAGGGAAATGAGGAGGTGATAGTAAATGAAACCTGTGAGCCTTTCTTAACTAAATATTGAAAACTTTGCAATTGAAAAGTAGATTAATCATAGCGAAAAGCAGTGCAATCATAGCGCTATAGAATAAATAAGTAATATCTGGTGAAAATAACTGACAGCTTATAGATAGAGCCTCTATAACATGCATTAAGTTGTCCAGAATAAATTTAGGGTCGAGCAGGTAAATTGCGGCCATTTAATTTTTAGTTGCGGCCCTCTCAAGAGAGTCTAAAACACTCTGAACCGAAATAATATTAAAACGTTGCTTACCTACCGAAAGAAGCGCACTGCATGCTATAACTTATCAATTTAAGTTTTTAACGAATGTTTTGAAGCTATGATGTTTCTGTTGTTAAAGGCCGCAGTTAGTAAGTGAGCTGCAATTTACCTGTTTAACCCTATGTTCGTTTATATTAAGCCCTTTCTAAATCATGTACTATTTGATATTTTAATAAAATGATTGACGCATGTTGAGTTTCTTTCATTTTATACTATAGTATTATCAAGGAAAAAATAAACGAAGTCACTTTAAATTTTAGATGCAAAAACCGTGGAGTTTTCAGTCAAAATTTTGAGATTTGACAACGTTGCATAGGATAAGGTCCACCTTCTCGTAGTATTGAGTAAAGATGCCAATTAATTTCTATTAAGATACCAATTAGTGAATTATCTTTGAAGGTATAGGTGGTTGGTGGCATTAAATCTTACTGTTTTACAATTAGCTTTACATTTCTTTTAAAATTGATTATAATTATTGATTTGCGTTCTTCAGTAATAATTAGAGTATTTTCACTATTTTGTTTTGGTCACTTAATATCAAATAAGTATAAGAATGTTAAAGCCAAATAAATAATTACTAATAATTATTTACCTGAACTCATGGAAGTACTAGTAAGCCTGAACTATAGCAATAGGAAAATTTGGGACAATTTGGTTGGTATTATTGAAACATCTATATGTGGGAGTCCGAATGAAATCACACTAATATATCATAATTATTCTCGAAACTTGAAATCATCCTCGTTTATAATTTAAGATAGGACATGCCATGACATTTCCATATCCCCACAGATAGTACTCTATCAGTACCATTCATCAATATGTTGCGGGACTCAGGTGAATTATTCAGTATACTGTATAATGTACTGAATATAAGAAATTTTAGACATATGAATAACCTAATCGACGATAATGGTAACAATGTTAGGCATCAATATAAGTTAACCCAATGAGATGGGGGAGAATTGAGGGGTACGCGTGGTTTCACAAA
This sequence comes from Caprella mutica, assembly GCA_947561585.1. Taxonomy (NCBI): domain Eukaryota; kingdom Metazoa; phylum Arthropoda; class Malacostraca; order Amphipoda; family Caprellidae; genus Caprella; species Caprella mutica. The sequence continues at coordinate 12,694 of CANNZV010000591.1, forward strand.
CACCCTCCCCCCCGCCCTCGCCCCCATCTCTCACCTATTACCATAGTTTTTTTGCTATATAGACCTAATATAGTCCTGTTTCATATATTTTTAAAAGTTTATATTCATTATTTTATTTATGCTAGATTTAATTATCCCCATTTCAATCACTCCGTGATGGTGGAAGAAAAAATGAGTCTGTGATGTTTATTTATTGTATGATATTTGAATTATATTTGAAATAAAATAGTGATACCATATACCTCTTTGATAATAATAATAATAGTAAGAGGCCGTGAGGGCATATTTCTCCTTGCATGTTAACCATTTCGGTCATACATGCTAATACCTCTTAGATCTCGATTACTTTCTGCGATAGGGTAAGTTGCGGATTATTGGACGGTTTTACATCTTTGATATTACCAGAAAATGTATATAATTAAAGTTAAATAATTTTAATTTTATACTTATTTGTATTTTTTTTGGAACCATCCGATAATTTGTAACTTGCAGCTAATATTTAACATATTTTATATAACTGTTCCTAACTCTGTAATCAAATTAGATTTTTCAACTGTAATTAAGTTAAAATCAAATGATATAAGCAGCAGAGTTCACCATTAAAAAATAAATGGTGCCTCTCTAATGGATGTATCTTATAAGGATGCTACCTATTTCAATTTATATTAATTTCAGTAACTAAAAACTTATCATAATTAGGAGGTTTGACCTCTGCTTGGAATAAAAGGCCATATCGCTGACGTCAAATGGAAAGGAACTCGAAGAAGCAGTCAGAAAAGAAAATGGTTCAATGATCATTGAACAATGTCACCGACAAATGCTCAGAGATGCAGAACGTGAATATGCAGTCATTTACCAAGAGATTTGTAGGAAAAAGACACAAACACCAGTATCTCCATTCACAGACGGAATATGAAAATGAAAAGGTTATGGAAAATTAATCCTACATACCAGAAAAATCTAAAACCTCTTAGTTGGAGAGCATGACTCCAGTGTTAGAATTAGGTTAAATTACAGTGGGTTAACAACGTTAAGACATAGAGTTTATTTAAAGAGTAATATGTTATACAATTAGAATTCTATTAGAGAGATGAGGGAATCACATCTCTCTCTGAGTAATGTAAAAGACAGACTGCCTTAAGGATCTACATGCGGTGTTATTTAACACGCGCCGGAAATCTAATGGACTTTAGACCTTAAGTCCGTTTCTCATAAAAGTAATACATTGTTATTTAAACAATAGGTAATTTAATATAGCTGAGCTAGTCTAACAGGAAGTTAACATTAAATATATAACGAGTGTGTAATACATTTAACTAAAATTTCAACACTCCTCCTCACACGACATTACATATTTTTCATGCCTATTAATTCAACTAATTTGGTAAATCTATCAGTAGGCAACGGTTTAGTGAATATGTCAGCAAGCATAGTTTCACTGGGGCAATACACAAGTTTAATTGTGTTTGAAGCAACAAGATCTCTAATGTAATGAAATTTAATATCGATCTAGGATGATTGTTTCGATCTAGGATGATTTTTAGCATTTTTAGCAATACAAATAGCTGACTGATTATCCTCAAACAAAACTATAGGATTCTTATTTGGTACTTTAAGATCTAATAGTAATTTATTTAGAAATACAGCTTCTTGGGAGGCACCAGAGAGGGAAACATATTCAGCTTCAGCCGTTGATAAAGCAACAGATGACTGTTTCACAGAGCGCCAAGAAATAATGGAATTATTTAACATAAAGCATTGGCCAGAAGTACTTTTCCTATCAACTCTGTTACCTGCCCAGTCGGCATCAGAATAACCTATCAACTCAGAATCTTCATTACCATATGTAATGCCAAGATCAGGTGTGCCCTTTAGGTATCTAAATATTCTCCTAATTGCAGACCAGCCCAGGCAGCAAGGATTTATTCCTGGGATATTAAGGGAATATCCCAGGAATATATCCTTCTTCCCAGGGTTATTCCCTTAATATCCCAGGAATAATGCTTGCTACCTGGGAGTGCTTAGTGTTTGGATTGGAACAAAATTTAGAGACATTTCCAACTGCATAAGTTATGTCCGGTCTAGTTTTAGTAGATAGATACAGTAAAACACCTACAGCTGACTGATATTTAGTTTTATCTACTAGTTCACAATCATCAGTAGTTGGTTCCAAATGAGAATTAACATCAGCAGGGGTTGAAACCGGTTTGCAATTATTGAATTCAAATCTATCTGATAACTCGTTGACAAATGAAGATTGATTTAGGGCTATTTTATTTTCGTCTTGTACGACTTGTATGCCTAAGAAATAGGATAATTTTCCTAAGTCTTTCATCTCAAATTTAGCACTTAAATCAGTGTTGATTTTAGTAAGGTCATCATAGTTCTTACATGCTACAATAATATCATCTACATACACAGAAATGAAGCATGGAGAGTTATTGATTACTTTAACATATATACATGAGTCACAAGAGGACTGAATAAATCCTAAGGATTTAAGATATGCATCCAAAGCATCATTCCAACATTTGGGTGATTGTTTTAACACATACATAGATTTATTTAGTTTACATACTAAATCTTCTTTTCCTGGAATAGCATAGCCAGGAGGCTGTCTAATATAAACATTTTCTGTAAGATCCCCATTCTAAAAAGCAGAATTGACATCCAAGTGATGTACAAATAATTTTTGGTTAGCTGCTAAAGATAACATGGTTCGCACCGATTCAAATCTCACTACAGGAGCAAAAATTTCATCATAGTCGATTCCAGGTCTCTGTAAAAAACCCTGAGCGACTAATCTAGCTTTATATGAAACCACTACATCAGATCCCTTTTTTCTTTTAAACACCCATTTAGATTTAATTATGTTTAAATCTGAGGTAGGTTTTACGAGTTCAAAAACTTTATGTTTCTCAAAAGCATTTAATTCCCTCTCCATGGCATGTTTCCATTTAGTGGATTCAGAACCGCTATTTAGAGCCTCAGCTACCGACCTAGGCTCGATATTGATATTCCCATTTACTAATAAACCCTCCTCCTCCTCAAACTGATCATACTCCCAACTACCATATCTAATAGGAGCTCGACGAATTCTAGACGATCGTCTAAGATCCTCATCAGGACTGATAGCTGGTACAGGTTGCGCATCAGGGAGGATTATTTGAGGATTATTTTCAGGAGTTTGGTTCTCAGGCCCAGCAGGTTCTGAATCTTCTGAAGGGAACACTAGTGGAGAGGTAGGAGTCTCACTCAGTTGAGGGTTCTCAATCTTAGATGAAATTGATTCATCAAAGGTTACATTCATTTACACCATTTGGCTGGTTTTGAGTTCTGTTAGTTTGAGAATACCGTTTAAATTTAAAGCAGTCTTTCTTCAGGTGTCCCAATTTTTTGCAAAAATGGCACTTGATTGACTGTTTATTTACTGCAGCATCAATCTGAATATTTGATAATGCCAATGCATCATTGGATTTAATACTCAACTTTTCAGCTTCTCTCCGGAGTGTGTCAGCTACGATAATCCAGGTAGGTATGTCTGTCTGGGCTTCAAGTGTGGTAACAAGCACTTCAAACGGCTCTGGTAGTGATGAAAGGAGACAAATAACTTTATCCTCTTCACTGATCACTTGATTTAACAAGGCAAGCTCTTGAAAAATTTCAGTTAGTTCTTTCAAGTGGGAGTCGAGTAGTTCGGGAGACTTCAATTTTAAGTTGTAGAGCCTCTTCTTCAGACGAAATTTGTTAGCCCACGTGTTTTTCTGAAACGTTTCTTGAAGGGTGGTCCAGACAGCTTTTGGATCCGTGGGTTGTCCAACTAAGTACAATTGATCCGGAGAAATAGATAGTACTATATCTGCAAGAGCTTTATTCTTGTTATTCGCATAGGCAGCTTTAACATCAGTTGAAGCGGAATCTATTGGAACTGGTTTAGTTCCAGCAGCAAAATCCATCAGTTTCTCTCTTAAGAGATACATCTTCATCTGTACCCTCCATGTGGGGTAATTATTTCCGTCTAGGGGAACAATCCCCGGTAACTTATTTGAAGACATGTTTTCAAAGTATTTATTATATTTCAATACTTAACAAACATAAACAAACAAAGCAGTTAAATTGATTTACTTGTTTAACTGAATTGATGTTTTAAAATTATTCTAATTCATAAGAATAACTTCACTGAATATAACTATTAATTTTCAATTGGAACAGCAACACAAGTCTTAGTTCGCAAGAACCTTTTGTTGAAAGACTGTTTACCAAAGGATAAGGTCACAGATTTAAAGGTAATTTGTGACCTCTCTTGACACCTCTTCCGCACAAATACTAAATAATTATACTATAAAAACAAGTACATTTTTCGCTAGAGCAGTCAATATAATTGACCTCATTAGCGCGTTAACACGATATGCTTACACAAGCGTTCGTGCGTATATGTTTCATATAGTTTAACACTTTTTCACTGCACTTAGTTTTTATTGATTACTTTAATAGACTTCTAACTTGTTTAAACATAATTTGATTTATAAACTCTTATCGTTCACTGGGCCCATAACCTGTTAGAATTCGGTTAAATTACAGTGGGTTAACAACGTTAAGACATAGAGTTTATTTAAAGAGTAATATGTTATACAATTAGAATTCTATTAGAGAGATGAGGGAATCACATCTCTCTCTGAGTAATGTAAAAGACAGACTGCCTTAAGGATCTACATGCGGTGTTATTTAACACGCGCCGGAAATCTAATGGACTTTAGACCTTAAGTCCGTTTCTCATAAAAGTAATACATTGTTATTTAAACAATAGGTAATTTAATATAGCTGAGCTAGTCTAACAGGAAGTTAACATTAAACATATAACGAGTGTGTAATACATTTAACTAAAATTTCAACATCTAGCGCTATTCTCTAAAACTGCAACTAGTGTTAAAGAAATAATAAGCATGGTAAATATAAAAAAAAATAATCCATATTACAACAGTTCAGAGTTCAAAGAGGCCACCTCTTTCCCTAACATTCAACACAGACAATTCAAAATAGAACCCCTGAGGGAAATTATTCATTTAACACCTTCAAAAACTTCATCATCGATGAAGGGTAAAAATTTATTTTCTAATGAATAAGATTTAAACTTAGAAACTCAAATTGACTGACTGATTCAGAAGTATTGTAAATCTAAACTAATACATACAATATAAAACTAAATAAATATTAACTTTTTGGCCGAACTTTTTTTTGTGTTAATTGAGTGGTATGGTCATGAGCCACCCCCCACCCCCAGACTGAAGCATCCTCCTCTCCCGGTCATGAGCCTACCCGGACTTAAGCCTCGGGTCATGAGACCCCCTGGGACATAAGCCTCCCCCCCCCCGGGTATCGTGCCCCCTCACCCTGTTTTTTAATACTTATTTACCTAGTTGAACAAATGAAGAGCTACTTTGATAGAAATAACTGGGAGTAGCTAATAATGTAGTTTGTTGTATACGCTAGTTTGTTGTACTGCACACTTCATGATTTTTTAATTAACTGGCAGGGGGTTCGGGATGACGCCCCCGATATACATATACTTTATGTTAAATAAGTAATAAACTTCATAAGTGTCGGACTACTGTGGTATCGGACAATTAGGGCGTCCGACAAATTTGGTATCGGACTAATGGGGCGTCGAACTAATGAACAGTAATCTTGTTTTCCTCAGTTATTTTAGGAATCCTTATTTACCTAGTTAAACAAATGAAGAGCTACTCAGATAGAGATAACTGAGAGTATCCCTAAATAGGTAGCTACTCTCAGTTATCTCTATCTAGGTAGCTACTCTCAGTTATACATATCTAAGTAGCTATTCATTTGCCCATCTAGGTAAATATGGATTAAAAAATAGGGGGGGGGGCTCGTGATCTGGGGGAGGGGACTTAAGTCCAGGGTGATTATGACCTACACCCGTTCCTAAAGCGGTGAAAAAATTCATCACCGCTCGTTACCGTTCACAGAAGTTGGTCCTTGTTAAAGCACAGTCATATATGCTCGGCCACCGCTTATGTTCCCTTACCGCTCTGACGGTTTTGAGCTTTTCAAAATGTTGTAAGGGTTGAGGAGCGGTAGTTTTACTCTCTGCAAAGGTCGCTACCTCTAAAATACCGCCCAGCCAAAGTTTGGCACCGCTAGAAGCAAGTTCGTGAACGCTTTATTCCGCTAGGCCAATGCTTCCCCAGCTTTGCCCGGGCGGTGATTAAACGTTGACAAGCTTTGGCAGAACGTTGTTATTTTTTTTATGAGTTTGTGCATCGAAATTATGTATCAAAATATAAAATACAGGTGGTGCCATAGCGGTGAACCGCTGAAGCCGTCGTTGACATAGAGTTGGCTTAACGGTAGGAAGAGGCAGCGAGCGTTGGTTTGGCAGTATGGAGCTATGCGACCTCCTTACCAACAACAAACCAAAGTTCATCACTGCAATGAATCTTTGCTTCATTTTCTGAGACCATTTCAGAAAACTCGTGTCCGTGATTCAAACGTTTTCAACTGCCTTATCAAACTTTAAGCAACATTCAATCACCGCCCGGGCAATGCTGGTGTAGTAGAGGTGGTCAAGCATTTGAGATTTACGTATTTGCGTCTATAATGGTTCCAAAATTTGACTGGGTTTTGTTGCGGTGGGGAACTTTGCGGAGTGGAAAGTTACTGCTTCTCAACGCTCGTAATATTTTTTGTAGTTCAAAACTTTCGGATCGGTAGGTGTGAACATAAGCGGTGGTCAAGCGTATACGGCGTTGCCTGAAGAGGGGCCAACTTCTGGTCAGCGTTAACAATTTTTTGTCCCTGCTACAGGAACACTCTAGCAAAGTTCCTCCGGTGTGTCAGTCCTTCAAATGATGAGCATCAACTATCGATTGATATCAAAAACTATCAGAATTTCTGATAAATTTTATCCACTCAGCTCCGTAACCAAAAGCAGTATACCGCTTTACCAACTTTAAACTTCGCCGAGCCAACGCCCATAATCGTAGAACACCGTTCTATAAACGCTCGTGTTACCAAGATTGGTTTTCCAATCACGGTAACGAGCGTTATCGGAATTTCTTTTATTCGCCCTTCGTTCAAAGAGGAAATTAGAAATTCCTCATGCTATACCACATATACTGGAATTATTTTGTTCCAGTGCTTCAGATATTTTCTATTTGATTAAGATCAGCAATTAGTGGTGTTAATCAGTCCCCATCGAAAGTTTCATGAAGATTTCGACAGCTGTTGCATGCTCTCCAATGAGGAGAGCAATATTATGCAAAGTAATAAGTAATAAAATAAAAGATTAACAGAATGATACAGAAAAAATGAGAAAGAAACAATATGGCTCATCAATAATTAGTTTGGGTGACTAAATATCAACACATGACTAGGGTTGTGACAAAATTCGTTTAAAATCATAGATCCTGGAAATAGTATGGACGGAATGAATGAAAGACTATTTAATCTATTAAATCAGCGGTATACAGTACTCGATACCGTTTCATTTCGTTTCCTCTATGATATTCTTAAGATCTATTATTGTATCTGCATATTGTCACAACCCTACACATGACCAACGAGATGATGTGCACTCGTAGTAGAGCGCATACCTTCGTCACCACATATAACCTTGACCACCCAATAATTTGACTTGAGTTAGAAATGAATTTAATCTTTTGTCGTTCACTCCCAAAATCTGATCAAATGGTTCCTGGTTATTGACCAATAAATGGTCAATACCAAAATTCAGGGAATTGGTTGAATAATATTTGAGTTATATATGACCTTGACCTTTGACCTGATCTCTCCCAAAATCTAATCAAACTTAATTCATGGTACAGAAGGGACCGAGGTTATAGGGAGGACTACAATTCGAACAAATTCAACATAAATCTAGATCATTGAAAAAAATGTTTATCTATTCAAATTATTGAATGACAAAAAAAGGCAAAAATAAGACAAAATGAAGGGAGCGGCAATTTATACTAGTTATGTTTTCAGAAAAAATATCTATAACTTTTCAAAATACTTTCATTTTAATTTCTTTTACTATGTAAAATTGAAGACTCCATTAAAACTATCTTGAGAAAAGAGAGGTGGAAGTTTGCAATCGAACTGTGGATACATTCTCTAGGTTCTAAACCCCAGCAATCAAATTAAAGTATTTATCAATAGCCTCTTCTTTCTACCACGTTAAAATATTAATATTGCCAACACTACTTCCCGTTATGGAAGATGGTGTTATATTGAGATATACTGTTCAATGCAAGGATTTAGATATAGCTTACAAGGGACACCGCGCCCCGAAGAAATCTCAAAATTTTATCTTTTTTTTATTGTGTAAATAGTTGCTTTATAACCTTCTTATAGTGTGTGCAAAATATCAGAAGTCTCGTATAACTCTAACCCCCTGGGGAGAGGGAGAAAGGGAAAAGTGGGCCGGGGGGTATAGGGAGTCAATATGTACTCTAAAAACCATCTCTCAGCCAATTATAATTCGTAATAATTAATTATATCGCTATATCTGGTATCTAACATACTCGTGTACCACGCACACACCAATGAGAGATTAGCCAGTTGCCCCTAAACCTTCGAAGTGGATGGACGCTGCGTGTCAGATCATCAAACTTTGAAAGGAAATTTCTACTAATTTTGATAGCTACAAATCTTGTAATTCAAAAGATCCCACCTGTTTTTTGGTTGAAGCTAGAGCATTGCGGTTTTTTGCATGCGATAGTCCATAATGATACCTACAAAATGATTTTCTTCGATTTTTGATTTTCAAATTTGTTGTAGAAATTTTTTTCCGACAAAAAATTATTTTCAAAATTTTTGGTTTACTTTTTATGAAAAAGTCGAAATTTAGAAAACCCATTCGAAAATCAAAAATCGAAGAGAATCATATTGTAGATATCAGTATGGAGAATCGAAAGCAAAAAACCGCAATGCTCTAGCTTCAACCAAAAAACAGGTGGGGTTTTTTTGAAAATGGTTCGAAACTCGTTTTCTATGGGTCTAATCGAAAAAATGTCAAGAACAAAAACGATAGATAATTCAATTATATATATACATACAAGGTTTCAGAACCATAACTTCAATAATAAATTTTTTTCAAAATTTTGGGGGCGGTCCCCTTCAACTGGTACACAGTTCATGCAAATGAATGTGTTTTCAAGCAATGAATATGTAAGCTAGTTTTAGGAGTTTGTAGAATTCTCTTTGGCAATGCATTGCTAGCCTAGGTGTGGCTTTACCTATACCATAGTATATATTCTATTATTTATCTTATTTTTTTTAAATTATTAAAATATTTGAACAAAAGCCAATTTATCCAAATCAGCCTTTCCATTAATCGGGGATATTATAGAAATTGCATAATGAACTAACTATATACATTAAAAATTGAACTAAGTTAAATACGCAACAGCTGATGTGACTCAGCAGCCGATAGCTAATTAGTAATTACAAAAAGATGCTCTATAATAGATATGAAGTTTGAACTGCTATAATCGAAAATGGAAAATCTTCTCTTACTAGTTATCAGCTACTGTGTCATATTGGCTATTGTGTATTTACCTTAGTTCTTGCCCTTCAAAAAAATTCAATTTATCCTTCATACTCACATATTAAGATAGGACTGTTGCAAATAATAATTCAATGATAGTAGTTTTGATCTTATTAACTGATAGTATGGAAAGGCTAGTTATTCTGCCAATAATTTATTGCTTGAAAAAAATCGATTGTTGTTAAATCAAATGATGCCAAACAGTTTTTCGTGAAGTGCTACGCAATGTAGTTATTATTTCATTAAAATTTGAATTAAATCTGTGTGTAAACCACTATTACAAAATGGTTAAATAACTGTTCCTGTAACTACTCCTATGTGAAAAAATTAAGAGAAATACACGACAAGTATTATAGTTTAGCGCAATAGTTTTTTTATAAAAATAGTTATTTCGTCGGAGGCCTGATGGTTTAAATAATCGTTAATCGAAATGTAAATTTTTTATTAATACGATATAGTTTAATTCGCACTATATTTCAATATTCAAAGATAATTCACTAACTGGTCTCAAATAGTCATAAACGTATAACTGCATGGCATCTTTTCTCAATACTACGAGAAGGTGGAGCTTATCCTATGCAACGTTGTCAAATCTCAAAATTTTGACTAAAAACTCCACGGTTTTTGCATCTAAAATTTAAAGTGACCTCGTTTATTTTTTCCCTGATAATACAAAGGGGCAATTGTGGAAATGTCTAGATTTAAGTAATATGTCCTGTAATTAAAGTTTGAATATTAATACAAAGTTATTTGTTCAAGTTAAACTTCTTGGTGTGTAGCTATGTGACAGTTGAGTTATGCACTCAAGTGAATAGTGTTACACGGCCACTTATAGTCTCAGTTATTTAATTTAATTCATTCCCTCTTCTTTTGGATGTTTTATTCCATAGGTATTACTTCAATATTCCCTCTTCCTCTAGTTGTCTTATTCTATAGGTATTATTAAGATATTAGGATATTAATTTTATTGAAAAAAATTGGGCACAAACAACTATTTCAAGACCTTATATAAGTTCCTGCTGTTAACAGGACCTTTTCGGGCAGAGATAAAATATAATAGAACAATTCAAAGTTAAAAAAAGAAAAAAGAAGTTGACAATGACCCCAACAAATATAACTAATTACATATTATTAAACTAAAGGTTTCGTATTCTGACTCAAGTAACAGGGTTAAATTGACTTAGCAAGTGATTTTTAAGATTTGCTTTAAATGTACTGAGAGAGGGAGCACTTCTGATTTCTCGAGGCAAACTGCGCCATAGTTGTGGGCCAGCAAAATTTAAATTATGTCTGGAAATGGTAAGTCTAGGATAATTAACAGCTGGTTGGTTTGATAGGCTGGTTGAATAGGAATGTTCAGTGGTGTTAAAAGATGCTAAATTTTTATACATATAGATTGCTAGTAAGTATTTATATATATCACAAACCTTAGGTATTCTAGTATTAAAAAAGAGAGAGTTAGTATGAGCCAGGTATTCGCTGTCTGTGATTATGCGAATTACCTTTTTTGCAAAATTTCTATTGTATTTAAATTAAATATTCAATATTCCCTTCAATATTCCCTTCAATATTCCCTTCAATATTACTTCAATATTCCCTTCAATATTACCTTCTATATTCCCTTCAATATTACCTTAAATATTACTTCAATATTCCCTTCAATATTCCCTTCAATATTACTTCAATATTACTTCAATATTCCCTTCAATATTACTTCAATATTACTTCAATATTCCCTTCAATGTTACCTTCAATATTACTTCAATATTCCCTTCAATATTACTTCAATATTCCCTCCTCCTCTAGGTGTCTTATTCTATAGGTATTCCTTCAATATTCCCCCTTGCTTTGGATGTCTTATTACATTGGCATTCCATAATTATTCCATTGAGCTTCATTTCCGGGATTCCTTAGATGTTCACTTGTCATTTATGGGACTATTCCTTAAAAGTGTCAAAAAATGGCATTCCCTCAATATCAAAAAAATATTATTATTATTCAACTATTATTTTAATTAATTGTTCTCCATGACACCTGTAGGTGATACATAGTATGAAAATATTTCTACTTAGCTTTTAATTATATTAGCAATCCATTTATTACTATAGAATTATAATAGAAATAGAAAATACATTGAATTTTACTAATTAAAATATGTCGTTTTATTTTCTATGTATGAATGCTATATTACATTCCTGCATATATAATGCATGTTTCCAAACCTCTTCTTACAAATTATCTAATGTAACACACGTTTTTAGTGTAATTTCATTGATAGGAGAGAACTCTATGAAATTAATGAAGTAAATCAAATACTGGTTTAAATTACCATAGATTAAATTGATAATTTAATTTAAAGCTGTAAGATATATTGAGTGTTTATACTCATAAAAAATGTTATTCCTTAATATAATATTATAGGTACAAAAAATTGGTTCAATATTTTAATTTACCAAATTTATGAAACACAGCAACAATGAATAACTTTACACTGTTATTGTTACTATAATTTGAATTAAAAAAGTTTTCTGTTGTAATACTGTTTGATATTAATTAGTTCATGTCGTTCAAGTTCGTCTTTCACGTATATTTTAGAATACAACTGATTTGCTTAGGGGAAAAGGAGTCATTTAGATATAAAAGTTGGGACCTCATTAGAAAATGAGAAAAAAATGCTCAAATGAACTGGCCTACACAGAGCCCTGACCTCAATCAAATTGATATTGTTTGGATAATATTATTCACACTTAATACCTAAAAGGAAATTTAATTGAAATCAGAGAATTTTGTATTAGAAATTAAAGTTTTTATTTCTTCTTTCAAAAGGGTGTTTCCTACCCTTCTCTTCTTTCTTCTTTTTTTCACATCATTTTTATGTGTTTCACGCCACATTTTATTTAACTTCATTTTTATGTGTTTCACGTCACATTAAATTTCACTTCATTCCTATTTGTCTCACGCCACATAAGTATTTATTCCTATTTTTTGTGTTTTCGCCAAATTTGCTTCCTTCACATCCAGATTTTAGTGCTTCGCGTCACTAATTTGTTAGACCTATCTTTCTCGCCTCAGATTTTTTATTTGCTTCTCTGTCCATTTTTCCTTTTCTTCGCCCTCTCCTGGAATCGAACCTGGGACTTTTGGTTGCGATGCTATCGCGCTATCCACTCCGCTGGTGAGCTCCAATTAACATCAGCGTAAATGTTCTATATATGTTGCTTTTTCACGAGAAATTTGGGTTATTTTGAATAATTATTTTCTAAAGTCTTAAGGGACGTACACACGTAGGGTTTTTTCAGTCTTTCCACCAGACTTTTTTCTCCGCTTTTCCACCAGACTTTTGATTCAAAAGTCAATAGCGTCCACACGTGGATTGACTTTTGAATCTCGTGGATTTACATGTCGTGCAATTAACTATACTCATATCGGCGACATATAAGCCCTCCCCTATTTTTTTTAAACTAGGTAACTAACCTAGGTAGTTAGTAACTGTTAACTACCTAGGATAGTTAAAATTACTAATTACCTGGGTTAGTTATTTACTAATTATATAGGTTAGTTACTTTTACCTAGATTAATTAAATACTAGAGAACTACCTACCTAGATTACTAAGAATATTTAGTTACTAATTAACTTAGTTTGATAATTTTTATGAAGTTTATTACAATATTTAGTAATAAACTAACCGAGATTATTTTCGCTTCATTTGATTTAATGATTAATCTAATCCACAACAAATGTAATTTAGTTAATAGGTATATAAAGTTTAGGAAAAAGTATTAATACGTATAGGTACTAGGTACCAAATGTATTGCGTTATAATAAATAAAATAAAGGTATTAGCTAATAGGTAATATGTTGAAATAAATAAAATAAAGATAGTAATATGTTATTTTACTAAAATATACTATACTAAGAAAAAGTTTAAAGAAACATTACTATTATCAATTTTACTGGCAGTCTTTTATAAAAAGGAAAATATGAGAATTCTTCACCTCAAAGGTAAAGAAATGGATGGAGCAAAGATTGGCTAAAAATGAACACCAATCGTGTTATTACAATATATTTTATGAGTTGACAGTAGCTATACGAAGATTTCCAAAATTCCATCTCTTGAATGGGGAAAATAATAGAACATGTAGGTTGTTGAAAAGTCTCGGACTTTCGGTGCAAAATTTAAGTCTCGTGGAAAAAGTGGGAGGAGCTTAGCAAAAAGTCCGGTGGAAAGACTGAAAAAACCCTGCGTGTGTACGGCCTTTTACGATAAGGGTCAATATCCTGTTTACTTCCCCTGATTTTCACCCTTGTTGTTTATTAAAGCCGTATTCATGATACCGACTTTCAATCTTATAATCTATCCTGTATTAAGAGAAGAGTTTGTCTGCAATTATTAGTGAAAAAATAATAAAGAAATGAAATTTTAGTCCTTGTCGGGAATCGAACCCGGGTCATCAGATTCAGAGTCTGATGCGTTAGCCACTACACCACGAGGCCTTGTTAAATTATGGAATTGAACATATATTAGTCTTACCAATCTCCACTAAATATCATTAAACCGAATTAGGTGAGGAATATATATGGAAACGCTATAAAAAACAGAGTGTTTGCAAAAAAGTGTCCATTTAAAAGTGTTGTAATTTATAAACTATTATTGATAGAAGATTGAAATAGGTTTCATAAGATAAGAATTCCAAAGTTTATTTGATAATAAATTTAGCATTACATGACCCCCACAGGCTCAATAAAATTATCAAGACGAAAATAGTTTTTTTTATCACATTCTGTATGTAATATTAGCATGGGTAGTCGAAAAAATGTAATCGATTTAAAAGAACTGTGATTTGTAAACTATTTTAGCTAGAAGACTGAAATAAGTTTTATTTAAAAGAGGAAAATTTATAATTCAATTTATTTAACTTGGATTATTCAAATATATTAGAATAACTTACTTCTATTTTATTGTTTACATAATTTGAAAAGTAAAGTATTCTTATACTTCAACATAATTAAAGGAATAATAATAGTAAATGCGAAAACTTAGCCAGCTATTTATAATCTTAGTCTACGGTTATTGAAATGAATATTTCCTTTAATTTGTCAGTACACAGAAAGTATACCAAAAATGAAAAGAATGAAAAGTTATACAGGGTGGGGCGTAAGCTTGGAAGCAATTTTTCAAACATTAATATAATTCTTAAAAATAAGTTCCTAAGTAGGTGATAGGGTTCGAACTATAGTAGAGACACTACATTATGACGTGGCAGTGTTATTTTTTACAAAAATTTAGTCAATTCAAAAATGTCAGACAAAAGAGAAGCCATTATTGCTCTAAACCGTGCCGGGAAGTCAGATTCCGTCATGTCAAAGACTCTCTCAATAGCGAGATCGACTGTTTGGAAATGTGTGAAGCGTTTTAATGAGAGAGGAGACTTGACTGATCGTCCAAGAAGTGGTAGACCACGCTCACAACGCACCAAACAACTTATAAAATGTGCCCAAGAGAAGATCAGGAGGAACCCGAAAAGGTCAATACGATTGTTAGCCAAAACAGCTAATGTGAGTCCCAGAACAATGAGAAGAGTTGTGAAAGAAGACCTAAAGATGTCCTCTTTCACCCTCCAAAAGAGACAGACTCTGTCAGAAGCTGTAAAGAAAAAGAGATTGGAGAGAAGCAAAGCACTTCTGAGAGAATTAAAGTCTGGCACGGCTGGTGAAATTGTTTGGTCTGACGAAACAATTTTCACAGTGGAAATGGCTCACAACCGGAGGAATGACAGAATAATTGGTATAAGTGCAAAAGACATCCCATACAA
This sequence comes from Caprella mutica, assembly GCA_947561585.1. Taxonomy (NCBI): domain Eukaryota; kingdom Metazoa; phylum Arthropoda; class Malacostraca; order Amphipoda; family Caprellidae; genus Caprella; species Caprella mutica. Next base: position 28,079 of record CANNZV010000591.1, read on the forward strand.
CCAAAAAACTGTCCACAGAACCATGAAACCTGCTTCAGTAATGGTCTGGGCCGCCGTTTCAGAAACTTGGAGATCTCCCTTAATTTTTGTGGAACATGGCGCCAAAATCAATGCTAAATGTTATATTGAGAATATTTTGACGCCAATGTTGGAGTCAGCTAAGGATCACTTCGATAATGACACTCTATGGACATTTCAGCAAGATACTGCAAATGTCACTCAAAACTGGTGCCATGACCATCTTCCACGGTTTTGGTCCAAAGAAATGTCCTCCCTGCTCCCCAGATGTTAATCCTATGGACTTTTCGGTATGGTCCATTCTTGAATCAAAGGCCTGTGGTAAATTCCATCGCAGTGTGGATGATTTAAAGCGTTCGCTCCAAAGATCTTGGAAGGAAATTTCACAAGAACAGTTGCGTGCCGCAGTAGGAGGAGTTCGGAGGAGATTTGAGGCTGTTGTTAAAAACAAGGGGGACATTTTGAATAAATTTATGATTTTTGAATTCTTAAATCCCTTATGTAATAATACATAACTGTAAATTATTAAATATATTTTTCGTTGGATTATAATATGCACTTTCATTTGCTTTCAAACTTACGCCCCACCCTGTATAATATGACATTTCTTCACTTAATCACCAGTTTGTAGCTATTGATGTTGTCAATGGCTTAGTGTATTTTATGGTCTAATTCACTCGAAGCAATTCCAATGATGCTGAAAGAGTTATCACAAACTATTTACCAAATGTAGTAAACTGTTGAAAGTTAACAGGAAGTATTGCGGTACTCAAACTTCCGTCTAGAATTTTCTATATATTGCCCTGAATATTTAACTATCAGACTCGTCTGGTCTCAGGAAAGAATAAAAATTGCTAAAGTACAAACATATTCTCAGTGAAAACTTCCTCATTAAATTTAAACTTTGTATTATCTGGTGAATGGAAAATTCCAATTTATAATAATAATAGTGATTTACTGGAAATAGCATTTCTTGCCTTGATACAAGTAAATTACCATTAATTTTAAATTTTATTCTTAAATTAGACAGCGACTAAAGGAAAGAAGTTTAAAGGCGTGAGTGACGTCATGATTTTATAGCGCTCCATTCTATTGTATTTAATATCTATACTAATAATACCCGTCATGTGTTTATTTATTTATAGTCCGCTTTTACACTAGGTGTATTAAACATGAAGAGTGTAACTATGACTTGATATTTAAATTCCCCTGTTTTTATTCAAATTTTAAATGTATTTTATCTATAAAATAAATTAGACTATGCAGAAAATTTAATTCTAATTTAATTAATTGAAAGTAACATAATAACGGGTAATAAATTGGTAGTGATGATGACCCGTTATTTTTAACGGGAAAGTACACTAGTCATAATAATAAAATAGTTCGTTAATTATTGAAAGGGTTTATATAGAAATTATTTATCAACATCGTAGCCTGGTTATGGCTTCGATATTTATAGTTTTGTCTATTTATTCACTATATTTATTTTCCCAAAGAATTAGCAGGATAAGTATAAGTTCTAAGCGTAATGTAGTTGGGCCGTGGTGGCCCAGAGGTTAGTGCATTAGCTCCTGCCCGAAAAAATTCGGTTTCGATTCCCATTGCTGGCGCTAGCTTTGAGAATCAAAATAATATGTACATAGATGGGACTAAACCATCCTTTTTTAGCTTCTCTTCCATGTCTATTTTTTTAAACTAATGACTTTGTTTCTTCAAAACTGTAAAATATCTTTACCAAAAATAGAAATAATAAATAATGCATCTTACCTCTTTACCGGGCAAGCAGCCCGCATTTCAATTATGGATTCATTATGAGAGATTCCTCTCTTCTATAAATGAGAGGAGTGTGATAAACTCCTCTCTTCTAGAGATGAGAGGAGTGTGTGACTCCTCTCTTCTATAAATGAGAGGAGTGTGATGGACTCCTCTCTTCTATGAATGAGAAGAGTGTGATAGACTCCTCTCTTCTAGAAATGAGAGGAGTGTGAGACTCCTCTCTTCTATAATTGAGAGGAGTGTGATAGACTCCTCTCTTCTAGAAATGAGAGGAGTGTGAGACTCCTCTCTTTTATAAATGAGAGGAGTGCGATAGACTCCTCTCTTCTAGAAATGAGAGGAGTGTGAGACTCATCTCTTCTATAATTGAGAGGAGTGTGATAGACTTCTCTCTTCTATGAATGAGAGGAGTGTGAGACTCCTCTCTTCTATAAATGAGAAGAGTGTGATAGACTCCTCTCTTCTATGAATGAGAGGAGTGTGAGACTCCTCTCTTCTATAAATGAGAGGAGTGTATTAGACTCCTCTCTTCTATAAATGAGAGGAGTGTAATAGACTCCTCTCTTCTATAAAAGAGATGAGTGTGAGTGACTCCTCTCTTCTATAAATGTGAGGAGAGGGAGAGACTCCTCACTTCTATGAATGAGAGGAGTGTGAGGGACTCCTCTCCTCTAGAAATGAGAAGATTGTGAGTAACTCCTCTCTTCTATAATTGAGAGGAGTGTGAGAGACTCCTCTCTTATATAAATGAGAGGAGTGTGAGAGACTCCTCTCTTCTAGAAATGAGAAGATTGTGAGTAACTCATCTCTTCTATAAATGAGAGGAGTGTGAGTGACTCCTCTCTTCCATAAATGAGAGGAGTTTGAGAGACCCTCTCTTTTTTAAATAAGAGGAGTGTGTGACTTCTCTCTTATAGAATTCTGAATCCATATTCATTCGTATCTTCTGTTGCAACATAATTGGGTTTGGCAGAATGAAACTTATTCTTTGCTATTAAAAATTATTTAAGCCTGTGAGTGGAAATTTTTTTTATTTGTATCAAGAACATTTCATATGGATCCGGTATTGAATACTTTTTGAAATAAAATTTACCATTAAATGTCACATGCCATCGCATTTTCTTAAACGGGTTTAGACGAAAACAATTGCCGCTTCCTGCCAAACCTCTATATTCGTATAAGATGACTTCATGCAGTTCTTGAACTCCGATCGGCTTAATTCAATTTTTTTGTGTTCATTAATGTGTACTCATGCTTATACGATACTTCAAACAAGTGCTCAATCTCTTATTGGAGCTTAATTCAGCTGAGACGGCCTGATTCGGCCAAACCCAATTCTGTTGCAAAAATTGATACCTGATTGTGAAATTAAAAGAATTCCTACGTGGAAAGTAAGAAACCTATGTACTTGAAACTTTAACAAAACTTGTATCATGGAGTGAGTAATCTAGTATAGATAAATATTTCATGGCATTCCATGGCTTCCCTTTCGAAAAATTCACAAAATATCAAAAAGTTCAAATCACTCTTCCAGGTGAAGATAGAAGCCAAGAGAAGGCCTAATAATGTTAGATCACATTTTTTGGAAAAATTGAGATCAATTAACAAGCTTTTGATATATAATGATATAAAGTATGTGACTCCTCTCTTCTATAAATGAGAGGAGTGTGAGAGACTGCTCTCTTCTATAAATGAGAGGAGTGTGATAGACTCCTCTCTTCTATAAATGAGAGGAGTGTGAGAGACTGCTTTTTTCTATAAATGAGAGGAGTGTGACAGACTCCTCTCTTCTATAAATGAGAGGAGTGTGAGAGACTCCTCTCTTCTATAAATGAGAGGAGTGTGAGAGACTGCTCTCTTCTATTAATGAGAGGAGTGTGATAGACTCCTCTCTTCTATAAATGAGAGGAGTGTGAGAGACTCCTCTCTTCTATAAATGAGAGGAGTGTGATAGACTCCTTTCTTCTATAAATGAGAGGAGTGTGAGAGACTCCTCTCTTCTATAAATGAGAGGAGTGTGAGAGACTCATCTCTTCTATAAATGAGAGGAGTGTGAGTAACTCCTCTCTTCTATAAATGAGAGGAGTGTGAGAGACTCCTCTCTTCTATGAATGAGAGGAGTGTAAGAGACTCCTCTCTTCTATAAATGAGAGGAGTGTGAGTAACTCCTCTCTTCTATAAATGAGAGGAGTGTGAGAGACTCCTCTCTTCTATAAATGAGAGGAGTGTGAGAGACTGCTCTCTCTAATAATTGAGAGGAGTGTGAGAGACTCCTCTCTTCTATAAATGAGAGGAGTGTGAGAGACTCCTCTCTTCTATAAATAAGAGGAGTGTGAGAGACTCATCTCTTCTATAAATGAGAGGAATGTGATCAACTCCTCTCTTCTATAAATGAGAGGAGTGTGAGAGACTCCTCTCTTCTATGAATGAGAGGAGTGTGAGAGACTCCTCTCTTCTATAAATGAGAGGAGTGTGAGTAACTCCTCTCTTCTATAAATGAGAGGAGTGTGAGAGACTCCTCTCTCCTATAAATGAGAGGAGTGTGAGAGACTGCTCTCTCTAATAATTGAGAGGAGTGTGAGAGACTCCTCTCTTCTATAAATGAGAGGAGTGTGAGAGACTCCTCTCTTCTATAAATGAGAGGAGTGTGAGAGACTGCTCTCTCTAATAATTGAGAGGAGTGTGAGAGACTCCTCTCTTCTATAAATGAGAGGAGTGTGAGAGACTCTTCTCTTCTATTAATGAGAGGAGTGTGAGAGACTGCTCTCTCTAATAATTGAGAGAAGTGTGAGAGACTCCTCTCTTCTATAAATGAGAGGAATGTGAGAGACTCCTCTCTTCTATAAATGAGAGGAGTGTGATAGACTCCTCTCTTCTATGAATGAGAGGAGTGTGAGACTCCTCTCTTCTATAAATGAGAGGAGTGTATTAGACTCCTCTCTTCTATAAATGAGAGGAGTGTAATAGACTCCTCTCTTCTATAAAAGAGAGGAGTGTGAGTGACTCCTCTCTTCTATAAATGTGAGAAGAGGGAGAGACTCCTCTCTTCTATGAATGAGAGGAGTGTGAGAGACTCCTCTCTTCTATGAATGAGAGGAGTGTGAGAGACTCCTCTCTTCTATAAATGAGAGGAGTGTGAGTAACTCCTCTCTTCTATAAATGAGAGGAGTGTGAGAGACTGCTCTCTCTAATAATTGAGAGGAGTGTGAGAGACTTCTCTCTTCTATAAATGAGAGGAGCGTGAGAGACTCCTCTCTTCTATAAATGAGAGGAGTGTGAGAGACTCCTCTCTTCTATAAATGAGAGGAGTGTGATAGGCTCCTCTCTTCTATAAATGAGAGGAGTGTGAGAGACTCCTCTCTTCTATAAATAAGAGGAGTGTGAGAGACTCATCTCTTCTATAAATGAGAGGAGTGTAAGAGACTCCTCTCTTCTATAAATGAGAGGAGTGTGAGAGACTGCTCTCTCTAATAATTGAGAGGAGTGTGAGAGACTCCTCTCTTCTATAAATGAGAGGAGTGTGAGTGACTCCTCTCTTCTATAAATGTGAGAAGAGGGAGAGACTCCTCTCTTCTATGAATGAGAGGAGTGTGAGAGACTCCTCTCTTCTATAAATGAGAGGAGTGTGAGAGACTCCTCTCTTCTATGAATGAGAGGAGTGTGAGAGACTCCTCTCTCCTATAAATGAGAGGAGTGTGAGTAACTCCTCTCTTCTATAAATGAGAGGAGTGTGAGAGACTGCTCTCTCTAATAATTGAGAGGAGTGTGAGAGACTTCTCTCTTCTATAAATGAGAGGAGCGTGAGAGACTCCTCTCTTCTATAAATGAGAGGAGTGTGAGAGACTCCTCTCTTCTATAAATGAGAGGAGTGTGATAGGCTCCTCTCTTCTATAAATGAGAGGAGTGTGAGAGACTCCTCTCTTCTATAAATAAGAGGAGTGTGAGAGACTCATCTCTTCTATAAATGAGAGGAGTGTAAGAGACTCCTCTCTTCTATAAATGAGAGGAGTGTGAGAGACTGCTCTCTCTAATAATTGAGAGGAGTGTGAGAGACTCCTCTCTTCTATAAATGAGAGGAGTGTGAGAGACTCCTCTCTTCTATTAATGAGAGGAGTGTGAGAGACTGCTCTCTCTAATAATTGAGAGGAGTGTGAGAGACTCCTCTCTTCTATAAATGAGAGGAGTGTGAGAGACTCTTCTCTTCTATAAATGAGAGGAGTGTGAGAGACTGCTCTCTCTAATATTTGAGAGAAGTGTGAGAGACTCCTCTCTTCTATAAATGAGAGGAATGTGAGAGACTCCTCTCTTCTATAAATGAGAGGAGTGTGATAGACTCCTCTCTTCTATGAATGAGAGGAGTGTGAGACTCCTCTCTTCTATAAATGAGAGGAGTGTATTAGACTCCTCTCTTCTATAAATGAGAGGAGTGTAATAGACTCCTCTCTTCTATAAAAGAGAGGAGTGTGAGTGACTCCTCTCTTCTATAAATGTGAGTAGAAGGAGAGACTCCTCTCTTCTATGAATGAGAGGAGTGTGAGAGACTCCTCTCCTCTAGAAATGAGAAGATTGTGAGTAACTCCTCTCTTCTATAATTGAGAGGAGTGTGAGAGACTGCTCTCTTCTATAAATGAGAGGAGTGTGATAGACTCCTCTCTTCTATAAATGAGAGGAGTATGAGAGACTGCTCTTTTCTATAAATGAGAGGAGTGTGATAGACTCCTCTCTTCTATAAATGAGAGGAGTGTGAGAGACTCCTCTCTTCTATAAATGAGAGGAGTGTGAGAGACTGCTCTCTTCTATAAATGAGAGGAGTGTGATAGACTCCTCTCTTCTATAAATAAGAGGAGCGTGAGAGACTCCTCTCTTCTATAAATGAGAGGAGTGTGAGAGACTCCTCTCTTCTATAAATGAGAGGAGTGTTATAGACTCCTCTCTTCTATAAATGAGAGGAGTGTGAGAGACTCCTCTCTTCTATAAATGAGAGGAGTGTGAGAGACTCATCTCTTCTATAGATGAGAGGAGTGTGAGTAACTCCTCTCTTCTATAATTGAGAGGAGTGTGAGTGACTCATCTCTTCTATAAATGAGAGCAGTGTGAGAGACTCCTCTCTTATATAAATGAGAGGAGTGTGAGAGACTCCTCTCTTCCAGAAATGAGAAGATTGTGAGTAACTCATCTCTTCTATAAATGAGAGAAGTGTGTGTGACTCCTCTCTTCTATAAATGAGAGGAGTGTGAGTGACTCCTCTCTTCCATAAATGAGAGGAGTTTGAGAGACCCCTCTCTTTTTTAAATAAGAGGAGTGTGTGACTTCTCTCTTATAGAATTCTGAATCCATATTCATTCGCATCTTCTGTTGCAACATAATTGGGTTTGGCAGAATGAAACTTATTCTTTGCTATTAAAAATTTTTTAAGCCTGTGAGTGGAAATTTTTTTTATTTGTATCAAGAACATTTCATATGGATCCGGTATTGAATACTTTTTGAATTAAAATTTACCATTAAATGTCACATGTCATCGCATTCTCTTAAACGGGTTCAGACGAAAACAATTGCCGCTTCCTGCCAAACCTCTATATTCGTATAAGATGACTTCATGCAGTTCTTGAACTCCGATCGGCTTAATTCAATTTTTTTGTGTTCATTAATGTGTACTCATGCTTATACGATACTTCAAACAAGTGCTCAATCTCTTATTGGAGCTTAATTCAGCTGAGACGGCCTGATTCGGCCAAACCCAATTCTGTTGCAAAAATTGATACCTGGTTGTGAAATTAAAAGAATTCCTACGTGGAAAGTAAGAAACCTATGTACTTGAAACTTTAACAAAACTTGTATCATGGAGTGAGTAATCTAGTATAGATAAATATTTCATGGCATTCCATGGCTTCCCTTTCGAAATATTCACAAAATATCAAAAAGTTCAAATCACTCTTCCAGGTGAAGATAGAAGCCAAGAGAAGGCCTAATAATGTTAGATCACATTTTTTGGAAAAATTGAGATCAATTTACAAGCTTTTGATATATAATGATATAAAGTATGTGACTCCTCTCTTCTATAAATGAGAGGAGTGTGAGAGACTGCTCTCTTCTATAAATGAGAGGAGTGTGATAGACTCCTCTCTTCTATAAATGAGAGGAGTGTGAGAGACTCCTCTCTTCTATAAATGAGAGGAGCGTGAGAGACTCCTCTCTTCTATAAATGAGAGGAGTGTGAGAGACTCCTCTCTTCTATAAATGAGAGGAGTGAGATAGACTCCTCTCTTCTATAAATGAGAGGAGTGTGAGAGACTCCTCTCTTCTATAAATGAGAGGAGTGTGAGAGACTCATCTCTTCTATAAATGAGAGGAGTGTGAGTAACTCCTCTCTTCTATAAATGAGAGGAGTGTGAGAGACTCCTCTCTTCTATGAATGAGAGGAGTGTGAGAGACTCCTCTCTTCTATAAATGAGAGGAGTGTGAGTTACTCCTCTCTACTATAAATGAGAGGAGTGTAAGAGACTCCTCTCTTCTATAAATGAGAGGAGTGTGAGAGACTGCTCTCTCTAATAATTGAGAGGAGTGTGAGAGACTCCTCTCTTCTATAAATGAGAGGAGTGTGAGAGACTCTTCTCTTCTATAAATGAGAGGAGTGTGAGAGATTGCTCTCTCTAATAATTGAGAGGAGTGTGAGAGACTCCTCTCTTCTATAAATGAGAGGAGTGTGAGAGACTCTTCTCTTCTATAAATGAGAGGAGTGTGAGAGACTGCTCTCTCTAATAATTGAGAGAAGTGTGAGAGACTCCTCTCTTCTATAAATGAGAGGAATGTGAGAGACTCCTCTCTTCTATAAATGGGAGGAGTGTGATAGACTCCTCTCTTCTATGAATGAGAAGAGTGTGAGACTCCTCTCTTCTATAAATGAGAGGAGTGTATTAGACTCCTCTCTTCTATAGATGAGAGGAGTGTAATAGACTCCTCTCTTCTATAAAAGAGAGGAGTGTGAGTGACTCCTCTCTTATATAAATGTGAGGTGAGGGAGAGACTCCTCTCTTCTATGAATGAGAGGAGTGTGAGAGACTCCTCTCCTTTAGAAATGAGAAGATTGTGAGTAACTCCTCTCTTCTATATTTGAGAGGAGTATGAGTGACTCATCTCCTCTATAAATGAGAGGAGTGTGAGAGACTCCTCTCTTATATAAATGAGAGGAGTGTGAGAGACTCCTCTCTCCTAGAAATGAGAAGATTGTGAGTAACTCCTCTCTTCTATAAATGAGAGAAGTGTGTGTGACTCCTCTCTTCTATAAATGAGAGGAGTGTGAGTGACTCCTCTCTTCCATAAATGAGAGGAGTTTGAGAGACCCCTCTCTTTTTTAAATAAGAGGAGTGTGTGACTTCTCTCTTATAGAATTCTGAATCCATATTCATTCGCATCTTCTGTTGCAACATAATTGGGTTTGGCAGAATGAAACTTATTCTTTGCTATTAAAAATTATTTAAGCCTGTGAGTGAAAATTTTTTTTATTTGTATCAAGAACATTTCATATGGATCCGGTATTGAATACATTTTGAAATAAAATTGACCATTAAATGTTACATGTCAGCGCATTCTCTTAAAACGGGTTTAGACGAAAACAATTGCCGCTTCCTGCCAAACCTCTATATTCATATAAGATGACTTCATGCAATTTTTGAACTCCGATCGGCTTAATTCAATTTTTTTTGTGTTCATTAATGTGTACTCATGCATATACGATACTTCAAACAAGTGCTCAATCTCTTATTGGAGCTTAATTCAGCTGAGACGGCCTGATTCGGCCAAACCCAATTCTGTTGCAAAAATTGATACCTGATTGAGAAATTAAAAGAATTCCTGTGTTGAAAGTGTAAAGCCCATGTACTAGAAACTTTCACAAAACTTGTATCATGGAGTAATCTAGAATAGATAAATATTTCATGGCATTCCATGGCTTCCCTTTCGAAATATCAAAAAGTTCAAATCACTCTTCCAGGTGAAGATAGAAGCCAAGAGAAGGTCTAAAAATTTTAGATCATATTTTTTGGAACAATTGAGATCAATTAAAAAGCTTTTGATATACAATGATATGTAAAGTGTTGCCTAATTATGAATATTAAGAAAAGAGAGCTCTATCTATGTACCATACGTGTTTTTGAGGGCTTTTTATAACGAAGTTCTGAGAGGGAAAATAGGTTTAGCCGAAAATTCATTTTAGAATTGCTTAAAATGATATAATAGAAGGTTAAGCGTCGCAAATTTCATATAATATTATGTATCTTAACCCAGTCTATCAATTGACACAAACAACACCTCACTAGAATAAGTTTTTAAGGTACGTATCGCTCCATTTATTAAATTCGTCCAGACCCACCATTTTGTCAGAGCCTGTTGTTAAGATAGCATATTATGTTGTTAAGATAACATATTATGTTGTTGTATAACATACAACGTATATGTGCACTAATATACCGTGGCCATTTCAATATTTAGTTTAGGTTTGTATCTATATTTTAAAAGTACGTATAGTTCCTTTATCTCACTACGTTGGAACACTACCTCTATATATATCAAAGTGTTCCATGACACAGCAGATTCATTTTAATGCACAATAGCGCCTAATGTAGATGTGTATTACCCTCCGTCAAATCGTACATACCAATTACGATTGACAAAAGCATTCATTCCTTCTATGTCTTTATTTTTCCACCCCCCTTTCTCTTTTACTACTCTAACTCTAATTAATAATGAATTGCTAAGTGCTTCAATGGATCGCTAAGACCCTTCACTTGATGTGATACCCACTTGCCGAAGCCGGCTGATATAGATGCCAACATGGTAATTCACCATTCTTGTCAAGTTGTCAGTATGACATATAAATGCTGAAATGACTTATTTGAATATAAGCGACCCTTAAGGCGAATATACGAACTTATTATATTTAATCATTTGGTCACCAGTATTCTGATTCTATTTTTTAGGTAGCCCTAATTTTGTGGACATGCGACTTAGGCCAGACTCAGCTGTCCCACGCGGCAAATTTCCTTGGGACAACATTGGGACTTGACAGCAACACATAGTTGTGACTACATTGGGACCCATGACTGGGACAACCTTGTTTTTTGTACTTGTTGGGACCCAAGATTGGGACAAGAAAAGTTCCCAATTTTGGGAAATATTTACATTATTGTCCCAATATTGTCCCAAACCCATTATTGTTGGGACAACATTAGGACAATGATGTCCCAATGTTGTCCCGTAAGTAATACTAATCACAAGGTTGTCCCAAAAAAATTATTTATTTTATTAGGGGCTTAACCTCTGCCTCTGAACTAAAGGCTGCATCGCCGACGTCAAAAGGAAAATATAAACAAGGGACTAAAAGAAGAAATCAGACAGGAAAGTGGCTCCTAGAAAAGAGTCGCCTACCATGCAACGTTGGTGACATTGTTCATGAATCGCAGATTAGATACTCTGTGAATGCAGTCATTTCCCTAATAATTAAATATCTGCCTAATTTCTTAATTATTCATCTTGCAAAAGATATTATTATGTAATTGTTTGATAAATGGAAAGAAGTTTCACTCTGAGTTTAGAGCTAGCTCTAAAATCAGAGGAAATACTATCATCTTAATATCGAAGCTCTCTCATATTTTCAGACAGTTAGTTCTTCATATTGAGTTATTGAAGGTTTAAAAGGTAAAATAAGTAAAACAATCAGTTGCTCAATTATTTGATATATTCATAGCAGTAATGTATACAAGTAAACAACTATTATAACAGCTATCTTCATCAGAATAACTGACACTTGTCAAAAAAACTTCCGACTAAAAGAATACATACCTATAATTCAAATGTAGAAATAATTCATAAAATATTGTGTCCAAAGAAACTGGAGAGATGCAGGCCTTATCTGTAACCTCAGTATAGATCCACCTTAGCAGAGCAGTAGCTAGGGCTAAATTTGTGCTTTAGGTCCACCACCGATTTTCGATATTTTAACTCAATATATAGGTAAAAGGTGTAATTTTATGACGTTTTACAAGAATACCCTTTGTTGTGGAAATTCTTGGTTCTCGATATATAGCACAATTAATTTTCCGGTATAGGCTGATTTTGGTAGGGGGTCTGTGAAGGTGCATTTATTGCAGTTTATGTCTAATGTAGCATCAAAAATATGTATATTGAGGGGCATGCTGCCCTATCCCCCTCCCCCAGATCATAAAACAATCATGAAGTGTGCAGTACACTAAAATAGCGGGTACAAAAACCTACGATAACGTTTTCACATCACAAAACTATTTCATCAAAAAACACTAAATGGCAGAAATTCTAGGAGAAAGGGCTAGTAGCTAAAGGTTATGCCTAATTTTATTTTTGTACTGGAAACTTAATTGCGTTATATCTCGTAAACGAAGAGTTTCCACAAAAAATGGTATTCGCGATAAATGTCTTGAATGGCTCCTTTTATCTATATAATGTGTCAAAATATTGAAAACTAGAGGCGGACCTAAAGCGCAAAAATACATAGCTAGGTCCTGCCTTTACTATTTTTTGAAATTGAATGAAATTCATATTTCACAAATAAACGAACCAAATTGGTTTAGATATAAATTTCAAGGTTGATAGCTTATTTGGGAGGGGTAACTACTATCTGCTCAGTGTTATGCATCTGTGGCCCATGAATTTGAACAAGAATTGGAGAAAATATCGGGATAACATTGGGACATGCCTGGGATAACAATATTGGTTCAACTGTGATGTCCCATTGTTGGGACAACATTTCTCCCAAGTACACAAGCAAGTCCCTATGACACAACCTAGTCCCAATCGTGTCCCAAGAAAGTTATGCAGTCTGGGGGTGTTCAGTGATGTCACTATATCAGCAATGTCTGTCCTAAACCATTAGACTATAGGTAATACTTAAAACTTTATACTTATATAATTTAATCTCTGTTTATTCTTAATTCTAAATTCCTAATATTCTTATTTTAAATTCTTAATATTCTCATTCTTATTCTTAAAGGTGTTCACCGAATTCGTGAACACCTTTTGTGGCTACTTGTTTGTCTGCAACACAGCTACGCAATCAGTCTTTTCTCAAACTAATGAAGAAGACCCTACAGTTGTAGTTCACAACACTGCTACAACCAGTCTTTTTTTAAAACCCACGAAGAGACTCTATCAATTGCTTCAACGTACCACTATTATTGTAATAACATGATTAAAATATTAAATAAATACCTAAATTATTCGACTTTATTTTTAATCTTATTCTTATAATATTTCTAGACCTTTCTTTTACCATTCTTTTTCTCAGTTGTTAAGAAAACATATTATGTTGTTAAAGACATAATATTGATTGGGTTCAAATCAGGGCTCATAGTTCCATTTTTTCTATTTTCCCACGACCTTAAATAGTTATAAAAAGATGTGACTTCACTTGCTTTATAAATTCACCTGTCAGTCACATCCGTCATCAATAAAAATCTCTCAAGTCAAAATTACAGGTCTATTTTCAACACAGTTCATAGAATTCTATGAACTGTGATTTTCCAAGATGAAGACAGAGTCACTGAGTATATATAGGTATGGAGATAGCATGCCTTGCGAGGAAAAGTGATGCCAAAAAGTGGCGCCATGGACGTGTCTTCCCCTAATGCACCCCTGCCACTCGGTGCAATGGGGTTGTATGCCCCTCCTCCAATGCTCAGTGCTAATCGAGTAACCGTCGAGGAAGGTTATGTTGTTCTGTACTGTTTGTAGGTATCACAATTTTGATAACAAATAATTTACCAATAGTGCGATGATATTTTATTTCTGATAACATATTGTTTACTAATTGTTGCAATTGGTGAGATTTATGAAAACATTATTTTTTATAGTTGGCTTCTCATTCAATTTTATTATATTTATATTAAAAGGTAAATTAAAAAGGTTAAACTTTCATAATTGTTTTAATCACAACTCATTTTTAACACTACTTTCTGGTTTAGAGGATAATGCTAAGGTAAATTGCATGCTTCATTTACTATCTCTACTCATTTCCTCTTAGAGGTTTGCTAGGTAGCAATTTAGGCTCCATTAACTTACTCATTTTCTTCTTCCATCGGTCAGTTCCATCTTTCCCAATCCACATTCTTTTCAATTAAATAACTGCTTTTCTGCATACCTGAACTTGGCCTTCGAATCGTGATAGATGAATTTGTTCACAGAGCCACTTTTCTTTCTGACTGCCTCTTCGAGTCCCTTTTTGATGTTAGCGATATAGTTTTTGGTTTCGAAACAGAATTCAATTCGTGAGTCATAAGATTTGAGAATAAAAAAGTACCAAGTTGCATAGGTTGTTTTTAGAACTCAATAGTACTGAATGTAAAGGAAAATGACTATGCAACAAATGTAACAAAATAAGTAAGTTAAACCCCTTACATATATATTGATTGTGTTTGTACATAAAATATTTTTATTTATTATTAACTTCCGTTGTATGGTAATTAATATATATATTATCTCCATACTGATCAGATGTCAACAAGAGTTTTAAGTAGATTTATATTTTGCATTCAATCTAATAGAATGATAAAGTCATGACGTCACACTAAGTTTTTGAATATACGTGTATGGGCCATTGCTTCTTTTTTCTTATAATGTAATTTAATCTCAAACTTTGATGCAATAAATTAGTCGAAACTAGTCTGTAGCATTGTCTTTCTTTTTGAGAAGTATATGCTTCGACCCATAGATAAATTCTTACATTTATTATGCTTTAATAGTATTTTTTTGTTGTGAATTTATTATGATTTGAGCATACATTCTCTCTGTTAATCTTGTTATTATTGTAATAAAATTATAGTTTTAGTGAGATGTCAAAGCAAAGTTAGTAATCAAATCATGTAAGTAACTATTAAATCTTTAAAATGTAGGGTTTCGAGAAGTGCATGAGGTAGAGAGAGATGTTAAAATGAGGTGCGTCTCACACGCACTTCCTCTCCTTTCCGTGCATTCTGTTAAACTGATCTGAGTGAGAGGGGCACCATTGGATTAGACCACAGTATAAAAAATATACATAGCAATGACAATAGAGTGATAAGTAGTGACAATTTTGGTTTTAAAGTGTTGCTGTGATGACGTCACCTACACTAAACTTCTCGATTTTGGCTACATATTCCATATACTGGGTTTACTTTTTGGCATCACTTGTGCCCCTGCTATGCTACCTCCATCTTTATATACACTCAGTGGACAAAGTCCTGCAGGCATTACTACCATACAGACGTTCGGCACGAGGTCATATCCACTCTAATATTCCGACTTAATAGACTGCTAATTAACACCAAGAGAGTCAAAATCCTAAACTCATTAGTCTTCAGCTACCGATTATGAGATTGAAATACAGGAACTACTACGTAAATACCGAAACTACACGTATTCCTATATAACTACCCTAGCATCGTCAAATATTAAAAACTTCTGCCGTTGAACCTAAGGAAGCAAATTCAGATTATTAAAAGGATGAGACTTCAAATTTCTTAATTGGAGGGATGAACTGCTAGTTCGGAAAATAATGGACGCCTGAGCTAAACTGAAGAGAACTGGAGGAGATTTGTGGAGAGTTGAGTCTCATCTTTAGAGCTCAAACACACTATAAGCGCAGCGGAGCGGCACGAGCGGAGCGCCATTAATGTTGTTTGGTATTCGTAAGCAGAGAAGCGTGGCTGTTCACACTGCGAGCGGATCGGGGCTGCAAATAAACAATAAAATTAATGGCGCTCCGCTCCTCTTGTAGTGTGTACGTGCCCTTAAACGCTAATAATGACGTGTTTTTTATATTTGTCTCTTCTTTACTCATAAATATAAATGAAAATATTAACTATAGAATAGTCATAAAAAGCCGAACTACTTAAAGTTTACTATAACTATTACTATTACTTAATATAACTATTACTATTATTTACTATAACTATTACTATTACTTAATATAACTATTACTATTATTTACTATAACTATTACTATTACTTAATATAACTATTACTATTATTTACTATAACTATTACTATTACTTAATATAACTATTACTATTATTTACTATAACTATTACTATTACTTAATATAACTGTTACTATTATTAACGATGACTATTACTTACTATAACTATTACTTACTATAACTATTATTATTACTTACTATAACTATTACTATTACTTACTATATATAACTATTACTTATTATAACCATCATTACTTACTATAACTATTATTATTACTTATTATAACTAACTGTAACGAACTATAACTGCTATAATATAGGTTCTATAACTTTAAAAGCCAAAATCTTAAACTTAACCTTTACTAACAATACATGTATCGAACCTAAAAAATTTCATCCGCATATACATAACCTATTTTTGCTTCGCTTAAATACTTATCGGAATCTTAACTGTTTGATTCAGGTTGAACGGGGGTTAATGGTTTGGCGTTCAGAAATTCGACCTGGTTGTTCAGCCCTTTGGATAGACTTGGTGTCTCGCCTTTCAATAGAACTGCGAATATCTTCAGGTTGAACAATCTAATACTTTATATCCTATTTTGTCGTTTTGCTCAGTCTTCATTTGTATTTTTCTCCAAACATAGTCACTTTCTTTTTCTGAATTCAGGTGTTCGTCTTCCCCCCCCCCCCCCCACCTTTATCCCCTAGATAAAATCATCGTAAAACATCTTTGTACTCTATTTATCTATTGATAGTTAGATATCCTTAGTTTTAATCCTTGAACATTAGTCTCCAGCTATTTAATGCCTAATAAGAAACATCAAATTTTATTCTGTGTAATCACAGTTGTTTTAAAAGATAATGAAGATGTAATATTTAAATAAGTTACAGACTACTTCGAAGACACTTGCATAGAAAGACAACAAAGGGGATCAATAATAAATCCATTATTCAAGCTATTATAGCTATATGTGGAAAATTTCAACAAGAGTGAAAAGTAATCAACCGATGTCAAACAATGGTATTGAAGGCTGACTTCGGGTTTCATAGTGTTCTAATCCAAATTTGTTGAGTTTTCGAAGATGTTTCAAGAAGGAACAATCATTTCAGGACTTCGCTTAGAGTAGTGGTTCTTAAAGTATTTTTCTCGCGCACCTCTTGCTTTTTTCAGGCACCTTCTGAGCATTGTATTGCATTTAAATAAATTGAAAAGCTACTATTATAATATACGTATTTGGTTACTATGATGTTAGAAAAGTTCATATATACTTCATGTATATTCTGCACCATCGAGCTATTAAACTTATAAGTAACATATAAAACAGTAATCCCATGCACTCCCGATATATAATCCAGGTCCCAAAGGGGTGCCGGGCACCCACTTTAAGAACCACTGGAGCCTTAGTGCAACTCAGTGCATTGTAACACTCCTCCTCCGAAGAAGCGCAAATATAAATATTGTTTTGTTAGACTGCGTACAGCCGTAAACAGAGAAAAAACAGTTTACTCATATGTGTCATATCTAATGGGTCATCAATTTATGCTTTGAATAAATGGTTGAACTTTATTCATGTTTTCATGTGTGTTAAAAGAACAATGACGTAGTTTGTCATTAAACATTAGTTAATTCAATTCATTCTATGGATTAAATCAACTTACTATGCGAGGTAAAAGTTGCTTTTATGGGAATTCTAACGAATTGTAGTGCCTAATTAGAAAATATAAACATTTAAATCAGCATATGCTCAGTCGAATCAATTCTATATTAACTTAATTATTTTGTTCATTTACTTATGTATATAGTAATTGGTTAATTAGTTTATTTAAAATCAGTAAGTTTCAATATACTAATAGTTTAGTTATCGTCATAAAATTATTATTTGTGCTACACATTCGGCAGACGAAGCACTGGTAGTTCCAATGAATTTGAACAATGAGTGTTTCGTTTCAAATTCATAAAAGCTTAAACTGTAACTGTGCAACCCTATAAGATTAAACTCCAATTCCCTGATTAGGGTAATTCATGCATTACCGTGCACATAATTATTCATTGTAGATTATTTAATTTAGATTGAATCATTTGTACTTCTATTTAATAGTACTTTCAATTTTTGTATAGAATCTATTAATCTATATATTAAATTGCTTGTATAGTTAAAATATTAAAAACTAAATTACTGTAAAATTTACAGGTGCAAATTTTGGACTAAAAATTTAAAAAGAAGTCTCTCGCTCCATATCCTCAGTATGTTAAAACCACTATGACGGAGTGTATTGTAGTATACCTCTCAAAGACTATTAATCCAATGTATATGGCGTATAAATTAACTTACTATGAAAGTTGGCGCTACTGTTTTTGAACTTGTGCGTGAGTCAAAATGAATGTTTGGTTTTAACAAACGTCAATTTAACTCATTTTTAATAGTACCTGCAACTCACCACGCGTAGGTATAGGGGCAAAATCAAACCACACAATAAGTAAAAAAAATCATTTTTGATTTGTTTTAACTAATTCTTTCTCTGTGTGTAATGTTGTGGAAAAATAAGACGAATATAGTTCAGTTATAGACTACTATACCAAGGCCATGTTCTACAATCTAGCTTTTAGTTTGTACAGTGTATTTACAAATTTTTAGATTTTATGCGACGTTAGATGCAGTGTAAAAAGAACCTTTATATTTGTTTATTCAAACTGTTGTAATTTGATACTATATGAAGGTATGGGTTCAATTGTATATATATATATTTCAAATTAAATGTTAACGCGTGACATTTTTCTTGAAACCAATCAACAGACCAACAGACAAAGACACACTGTGTATTAGTATATAAGATGATTTATCAATTAAAATTTTGTTAATCTGTCCTTGTATCACTTTTCAAAATTTGAGAAACAAAAAGTTAATATCTAAACAAATCATTGAATGAATTTTTTAATAGAAATATATCTCATAAATTACAACCAATATAAAAAAACTATAACTTCAACTGTACTCAAAATATCCAACATATATTATAATAGAATTATAATTTTATTGTTTCATTTCCTAATCATTACTCTGAATAGCTTCGATTCTAACCAGATTATCCAGTTAAAGGTAGGTAGGGTATTCTTTCTTCTACATTCCTAAGTACAAATCAGTACACCACTAGAATAAATTATCATAAAATTGGCATACGAATCAGTTGCTTCAAAGAGAATAATTGGTATAACAGTTACTTTAATAATATAAAAGATTTCATAAAATAGAGAGATAGGAAATAATATTGTGTGTCCTTCACGCCAAAGGTGACTGCTGTTCTTATTGGTTGAGAGAGCTGTCAGTTTGTGACATCGATGGTGCTGGCAGGACTCTCAAAGTGGTACAGACAAATATTCTGTCAGAAAAAAATGAACAAGAATTAGCAAAGAGGAAATTGTTCAAATTAGCAACTAAGTATGGCGATGCTGAGGTAATGTTCCTATTTTATTTTATCGTCTCATTGAGATATTGGAGAGAAATGAAGTGATTTGAGTGAAAAATAGAAAGTGAAAGTGTTCATCAGTGATAGAGAGTGCTCATGACTCCATAAAGGTTACTTTGGGTGACGAAAAGAACACAGTCTAGGAAGTACTGCACTCTCAGTAAAAGAGTAAAATGAAGAGTTGCTAGCAATTGAAGAAATTAAATATTAATTTTTAATTAGAAATTTGAATCTACTACAAATGAATTTGTAAAAATGATAACCAAAGAAAATCTACTGAAAATGGTAACCAAAGCACTAGCGACATTGTGAAATTACTGGAGTGAACTTTTAACTAATTGAATAAATTAATTATTTGTAACACAATGACCATTAATTGTAATTAAAAAAATATTATTTTGATGATTAAATATTCTATATTGTATTCACTAGACTTGTTTATCATTATTTTAATAGTAGATATTTGAGTTGAATATTTAATGACTTAGTTATTAATTGTAAATATTTCCATTACTAGCGTCATGAGATGGTGGTAGAAGTTTCTAATTGTGGACAATATTTGCCTCCTGAAGATAGGCAAATTGAAAAATACACAAAATAGCTTCAATGTAATTAACGCATTCATTTCTCACAGACTAATTCTTCAAACATAGCAATCAAGGGAATACTTACAAAAAGTGAATTTATTTTTTTCACTGTGATTCTGAACTCCAGCACAACTCTGCGACTGAACTCAAAGGTACGCCAGAGTAGTTCACCTTCCTCCCCCTCTGTCCCACCACCAACTTTTTGCCAAGACTTTCCGTCAGGGGAACTCTCGATGGTGTAACAGTCGCCCCAAGCAAATATTTTCACCCTGAGGGAAGATGACTGTGAGTTAAGTTGTTTCTACACTACGTCATTAGTAGAGCCGTGAAAAATAATGAAACAACATAATTGTTGTTACGTAGAAATAACTGTGCAGAAAAAATGTAGATATTGTGTTTGTTAAGCCTTTTAAGGAATTACACCGGGTTTTATATTTGTTTTAAGGGTGCTAGGACGTTTCGTACACAGACGTTTCGTTACCGGACGTTTAGTTAACGGACCTTTCGTTAGTTACTATCACGTTTCGTTACTAAGATGATTTGTTACCAGATTTTTCATTCCGAATCGTTACGAACGATTTTGTAAATTTGAAATGAGTAATAGACTACAAATTACACCAATCAACTGTACTCATTATACAGTTATAAATTTTCCTTTCAGTTATCAATTTTCCATTGATACACCAAAATAATGAAATATGGAGAATAATAATTATGTTAAAGAAATATATAGCCTAGGACTAAGACACATAGGACTAATAGGACACATAGGACCACGATGACACATAGGACCAAGAGGACACATAGGACCAAGAGGACACAAAGGACCAAGAGGACACATAGGACCAAGAGGACACATAGGACCAAGAGGACACATAGGATCTGGAGGACACATATAAACAACAAGACACATAGAATCAATGGGACACACATAAGAATAATTAATGCATACGAATAGAGAACACACATGGAATCGAGGACACACATAGAAACTATAGTATTAATAATAATAGAAATATATATATATATAATAAAATAATAATAATAAGGTGCATAAAAATGAACAGAAAGAACTAGACATATAGTTATAGAGGTTGACCGTTTTTTATCGCTCCTCTATAGCTTGTTACAAATATAAAGAAAGTAGAATTTTTCTAGAGAATGAATTTTGTCAACAGTAGCTATAGGTAGTATCAAATTTTCAAATTTTGGTTTCATAATTGGATTTTTAATAGATTAATTAATAATAATAAACAAAAAGATAGATAGCTGAAATAGAAAGACGGTATCCAACATACAACCATTGGTCATAAAATTCATTGTCAGGTCGAGGTTTTCCACCTTTCTCCTGATGATGAATAGAAATCTTTCTATTCGAAAGCTTGAAACCTGACAAAACCTTCAACGTTGAGTTTAAATAACCTCATAATAATACAGTTATAAATATATATTTAAATTTGTATTAATTTTTTTAATAAACCAATTACCGGAAATCTTCGATCGAATAGTATATAAGAATTAAAATAAAGAGTTAAAATGATGAATTATATAGTCTTTTCTTATATGACCAAAGTAATAATTAATTTTGCAAAATTTCCGAAAGTTATGTTTTTTTCATTATGTTATTTTCATTCAGTAACATTAAGATCTGGCAGTTGGATTTTTACCCTAACTTTAAAACATTTTTGGAATTATAAAAACAAAAGATTTTCCCGATGTAGGTAAGCACCGAGTTCTCGGACTGAAGCACATTTTCGATAATGCAGGACAAAAAAAAAATAGAATTATTGTTAATTAACTTCTATATCGATTGATATGTTTCCATGATACGTTTCACTTCCAACTTTTTTAATCAAAGAAATTAAGTAATGATTGTTAATTTGAATACCTCTGATTAATATCAATATGCAACAAGAAAGTTAGCAGACGAATAAAATATATGTTTAACCTTATGATTTAAAGTAGATCTTATTTTTAAATTAGTATAAATTTATAATGTTAGTATAAACGGAACGCCCGGTCACCGTTTTAAGCGGGAAATGGACAGTTACCCGCTGGACTATTCCCTGCATGACTTTTCCCCGCCGGACTTTTCCTCGCCGGTCTTTTCCCCGCCTATTTTTTATAAATTTAAACCTTTGAAGAAAATTTAATATTAATTAGTTTTTTTGAAAAAAAAATCGTTTTGACCAATAAATCTATTGCCGTGAAATTGTAAATCAAAGTCTGCCGTCGCAACTAGCCAATTTTTTGGATTTTTTTTTAAACATTGTTGCATGGAAATTGATCACCAACTGCTTGAACCGAACCTGTTTTGTAGTTACTCTTTCGATAATTAGTTTTCATTGGAGACTTTTCGTAAAAATGTACAACTTTTTATCTAAATCGTCCTAAAATCTGACTACTTGAAAAGTCTTGATTTAAAGATTTCTACACTCTAACTTATGTATTTTCATAATAATGGTTAATCCATTGTCAGTTCTTTAAGGAATAAATATTAAATAAGCATAATAGAAAAAAAGACACTATAGAAAGAAGCCAATATTAAGTGTAATAAAAAAATATATAGTAGGGTTATTAATTCTGTAGTCTATTATATTAATTGTCAAATTAATAAACTACAATTAAATATATACTTCTGGAAAAGTATATATTTGAACTAGAACATTTTTAATTATAACTGGCAAAGAAAATAATAAATTTGCGATATGTATAACTTTAGAGCAGAAATAAAATGAATTAATCGAAGCTTCTTAGACTAAATTGCGACATTTTGCAATCCATTAGAATTGCCAGAATCATAGAATGTTTGAACTTTGTAGCTTATCTTAATTTTATATGGGAATTTACGAAGGTACAGTCTTAAAATATAAACGACCAATATCGACACACACGGAAATCAAAACTAAAAATAAGACTGTATTATTGTGTAAGTCTGTTAATAAAATGTGTCTT
Source organism: Caprella mutica (assembly GCA_947561585.1). Lineage (NCBI taxonomy): Eukaryota > Metazoa > Arthropoda > Malacostraca > Amphipoda > Caprellidae > Caprella > Caprella mutica. The sequence goes on from CANNZV010000591.1 coordinate 50,861, forward strand.
CTATTGATAAATGGTTTGTTTTAACGAAATTATAATTTAATAGAACAAAGTACTAGTATTTTATTCGGCGGGTGAAAAGTCCGGCGGGCAATAGTCTAGGCGGGGAAAAGTCCGGCGGGGAATAGTCTAGGCTGGGAAAAGTCTGGCGGGGAATAGTCTGGGCGGGGAAAAGTCCGGCGGGGAAAAGAGTGCCGTTTTAAGCATGTCTCGACAATTAAAGTGAATGTTAGAACCTATTTTATGTGAGTAATTCTACTGAATTAATATTTAATACCAATGGTGTGTAATGCAAGTTTTATCCTACTGTTTTAATAACAAAATAAATATAGATTTGATGAAAAATAAACAGTAAATTAGTATATAAACCGGTAAAAACACGTTAAACTAAGGTTGTTATATTTACTATTTCTGAAAATAATTAAAAAGAAGTAAATGGCAATATTTAATTTAGCTCTATCATTAATTTTATATAAATTTACCATTTTTAATCTTATATAAATTTACCATTAATAAAAATAATTTTCAATTCTCTTCTTTTCTCCATTGATTCAGACTTCACTCACCGTACAGATGATAGCCAGTAAGGCTGTCCCAGTTTGATGGTGAGGGGAAAATTCACTGACCCGCCAGCAAATGAGTCCTCCTTCCCATCGATGCAAGCAATTGGATTAGCATAGCCTTCACTAGTGACAGTAGCTCCTCTGGACTCTAAGACTACATTGGTGGAGGCATCTGAGAGAAGAGAAAAAAGTTAGAAGGGGAAGTAATAGGAGAACAACTAAGAATTTGCCCACCATATCATTGCAATGAATATCATACTTTTCGAAACATAATAACCTGGGACCGAATTACAGAAGAGTTTTTAAGAAAAATATACGACAAGTCATTTATGAACAAATTTAAGAATGTTCATAGAGAAACTGGTTATCTTTTCAGTTAATATATTAAATACAATATTTTAGATATAATCGAAAATGTGAAACTCTTCGATAACTCAAAACTAGCCCCCAAAAATAAGATGAGTTAAAATGTCATAAAAAAACTGTTTAGGTAGCTGCAGTACCTAAAGGTATTATTGCGAAATTGTTATCTACATTGAAGGAATAATTAGTTTATCGGTAGGCATAAGCTCGGAGATATGGGAGGTATAGGTTCGGTACCAACCTTTGTCAATATTTTTTATTGGTGAGCATTTAGTGAGAATGGAAGGCTTAAAATTATATAATGATTAGCAATTCACGCATCAAAAAACTTTGAAAAGAAAAATGAAAAGAGAAACTTAGAGTAAAAATAGAAATATTTCAGAGTAAATTAAATTATGATAAACCACTAAATTAAAATCTCTAGTTAGGTATTTATAACTACATAAGGCATTAAAAGGTGATAAAATTGTGATTTTTTTTATAATATTACTAATATTACAAATTGAATACTGAATTTACTGTATGAAGTGTACCCTATTTTTCTACACAGGAAACCTATTTAATTAGCTTGGTATGTTATCTACATCATTTTATTTTCAAGTTAGGTTTTTTTTTTAACTAACTAGTTAAATTAAACCATTTTAACCACCTAATGCCGAGCGTGCGTTAATACCTTCAATTGATTTATTATAAAATCTAATATTAATATATGTGTTTTGAACCAGATTCTTTTGAAACTCTCAACATACGTGGCCGTTATGTAGTTTGTTGTATCCGCTAGTTTATTGTACTGCACACTGCATGATTGTTTGGTGAGGCGGCACGCGCCCCATAACACATATATTAGTATTCGATTAAACAATAAATAAAATGAAGGTATTAACGCACGCTCGGCATAAGAGGGTTAAATGGGATTGAAAAACATTCAACTCATCCTCGAGTTTATGCAAATCAGCACAAATTTGGAGGTTCTAAGCCCATGGCGCCAAATTTTGTCACCATTTTTCTCCCTGCTAGTCTTTACTTGTCTTGATTAGAGTAAGATGTGTGCCAGTCTACAGCACATATACACATGTATGTGTGTGCGTTAGAACCCGCATCTTATGCTCATAGTGTACTAGCACTAACAGTTAAAACACCGTGTTTTCACTGCTGCCCTGTCTACGAGTCTTCCCTTAATCACGGTTAAATGAATTGAAAGCAATTTTTCATTCGATACTAGCATTTCTACCGCCTTGGCTTTCGGCGTTGCTAAGGTGGTAGACAGTGGTAACGCATCTGTAGGCGTTAGCACCGCAGTGTTTTCACTGCTTATCATTCTATACAAGGCAGTTTCAAGCACTTCTACCGTGGCAGTCAAAGTGTAAGCACACACACACATACATGTAAAGTAGAAAATTTCCCATACAGTAATTTTAAATATCTAGCGACCGTGACCGGACAATTGCCACCCGCGGACAATTGCCACCCGCGGACAATTGACACCCTCGGACAGTTGCCACCCGGACAATTGCCACCTCCGGACAATTGCCACCCAAATATTTATTATCAGGCCACTTAACTTTAAAAATGGAGATGAAATATGTATATTATTTTTGTATATTATTTTTGTACGATTAATTATTATTTGTATACATTATAAGCTAAGAAAATTCATTACACATTTAATATTTTCCTTTTTAAGTGACTGCATTCACAGAGTAGCTTTTCTGCATCCATGAGCTTGTCACCCACGGTGGTAGATGACTTTGTTCATGGAGACACTTTCCTTTCTGACTGCTTCTTCAAGTCCCTTGTATTTAATTTCCTTTTGATGTCAGTGATATAGTCATTAGTAAACCAAATTTCTGGAGCAGACGATATTCCATTAATAGAAGTAAAATATCTCGCCCGGAATAGGTCTTTATTTATAATTATTTGCTAAAGGAAAAACAAAAGGTATTTATATTACTACCCAGTAATATAATTTACAAGTGAAGAATCCTGACAATATAATTAGGGTTGTGACAATATGTTTTTAAAATCCTAAATCCTGAAAACGTTATAGACGAAGGGAATTAAACAGTTTTGAATCGTTCTAAAGAAGTGGTATAAAGTATTCAATAACATAAGATTTAAAGAATATAAGATTTTAAAATATAAGATTTATAAAGCACATTCAGAAACCGAATAATATTTTTTTTATCTTATATTGTATATAATTAATAATTAATCGTACAACAATAAAATACATATTTTATCACCATTTTTAAAGTTAAGAGGCCAGAAATTAATTATTTGGGTGGCAATTGTACGGGGGTGGCAATTGTCCGGGTGGCAACTGTCCGGGGGTGGCAATTATCCGCGGGTGGCAATTGTCCTAGCACCCTAGCGACTGTTGGTACGTTAACGTTGTATCAATCATTCTTACTACATCCCGCTATTGAATTATTTCTGATGTTATTATTATGTATGTTTTATGGAAATCTCTAAAAATGCGAAAATTAGATTTTTGTGTTGATAAATATTCATATTTCTTTATTGTTTCAATATTTCTTATATAATATCTTATAATTCATTTTTCTATAATTTGAACAAGGTCGGTTTTGTTGATCACAGCTCACGCCAAAAACCAAACATTTCGCTGAAGAGTATGGAAAGGAAATATTGCTAATATTGCTCTAGAATTATTATTTCTAGATAATATTAAAATATTATTAGGAGAGAAACAAATAATAGAAAACGCCGTGAATATTGTATGTATATGGACTGCAAAGCGTATCTGCCGCGTTTCCACTGCCCAGTATAGATTGCAAAGCGTTTTCACCGCCTAGTATAGATTGAATTTTAAGAAGCGGAAACAGGGCAGAGAAAACGCAGCGTTATAATGCTAGTATTGTATGGGCTTTAATTGATCACTTTTTGCAGGTTGGTTGATTGAATATTAATTGTTCCCGTACTTTAGTGAATTGGTTCAAAGTTGATTTAAGGATTAGGCCTAAGTGTTCCCATGCCTTGGTGAATTGGTTCATAGTTTATTAAGGATTAAGTGTTCCCATACCTTTGTGAATTAGTTCATGGTTGATTTAGTTTTGTATCAGATCTGATAAATAAATAGTATGCTCTCCAGTCTGCATTCTGTTGTGCAAGAAACATAATGAGGACGGAGTAAAATATTAGTCAGGTGAGGTATATGGTGCCACAGTTTTATTATTATGATATTCATGTGCTCTACACAGAGAAAAAAGTTTACTCATATTTAATGGGTCAACAATTTATGCTTTGAATCAATTTATTACGTGAGTTGGTTTGACTATATTCATGTTTTCATGTGTGTCAAAACAACTATGACGTGTGTGTCACCAAACATAGTTAATTCAAATCATTTTATGGATTGAATCAACTTACTATGAGAGTTGGAGTTACATTTTGGGAGTTTGAACATATGTTAAAACAACTAGGACATAGTATGTTGAAGTAACTCACAAAGATTGTCAATTCAATGTATCTGGTGTATGAAATAACTTACTATGAGAGTTGACGCTACTTTTTTGAGTTTAGGTGCGAGTTAAATCAACTATGACGTAGTGTGTTATAGTAACCCACAAAGACTGTTAATCCAATGTATTCTGCAGTGTATGAATTAACTTACTGTGAGAGTTGACGCTACTTTCTTAAGTTTAGGTGCGAGTTAAATCAACTATGACATAGTGTGTTATAGTAACCCACAAAGACTGTTAATCCAGTGTATTCTGCAATGTATGAATTTACTTACTATGAGAGTTGGCGCTACTTTTTTGTAAGTTTAGGAGTGAGTTAAAACAACTATGACATAGTGTGATAAAGTAACCCACAAAGACTGTTAATCTTATTTATCTGGTGTATAAATTAACTTACTATGAGAGGTAGTGCTACTTTTTTTTTTTTAAGTTTATGTGTGAGTTCAATCAAATGAGTAAGTGGCAACTTATGCTTTCCTCAAAGCTAATTTATTCGCATAACACTTTTCAGTTCAAATCTTGTTTCAAGTGTGTTACGTGTTGAATGTGAACGCTCCTCAGTACCATTTTAGTTTAAGTGCAAACAATAGCGTTATATGCATTAAAAAGTATTATCGCTGCCGATCGATTATTAATTAATTCCATTAATTAATTGATAAATGTCTGCCTAAATATTCTAAAATATTGGTGATTGATAGTTTGGTGGCTTTATATAGGTAGTTATTTGAAGAGCTGATTATCAGTATATAACTTTCATAATAATAAATTTTGATTACTGCCTTCCAGTTTGTAAACTGATATCCAAACTAATTTTCCTAAATTATTATATGTTAACTTATTTAAGCATCATACCTATCTAGCTGGTTTTTTTCAGTGTCAATACCTTCTACATGGGGTACGGTCAAGAGCCCCCCCCCCCCCCGGTCAAGAGCCCTCCCGGTCATGAGCCCCCCCCGGTCACGAGCCCCCCCGGTAATGAGCCCCCCTAGGTCATGAGCCCCCCCGGTCACGAGCCCCCCCTCCCTGTTTTTTTAATTCTTATTTACCTAGTTAAACAAATGAAGAATTACTTAGATAGAAATAACTGAGAGTTACTAATGTAGTTTGTTGTATCCGCTAGTTTGTTGTACTGCACACTTCATGATTGTTTAATGATCTGGCAGGGGGGTTCGGGGGCGGCACGCCCCCCGATATACATATAGTATTTTATGTCTATTCAGTAATGAACTACAAAAGTGTGAATAAGGATTAAATAGTATAGGTAAATAAGGATTTAAAAACAGGGGGGCTCATGACCGGGGGCGCTCTTGACCGGGGGGGGGGGCTTATGACCTAGGGGGGCTCATGACCGAGGGGGCTTATGACCCACACCCCTTCTACATAGGCTAGGCAGTTACTCGCTGTCCTCAGAATAGGGTAAGTTCCAAATTATCAGGCGATTTCAAATTTTCGGTCACGTATGAAATATAGTATATAGCTACCTAATAGCTAATTAAAATAAAAGTTACTTTAATATAGTTTTTCTTACGCGACCGAAAATGTGGAGCCGTCCGATATTTCGAAACTTATCCTAGTATCTTAAGTAAAGTGGTCTGATAATCTATATATTTTAAAACTACTTGGTGTACCTATAGATAGGGTTACACAGCCAAATTCGGTTCTTTAATTTCTAATTGTGACCCTATTAAGAGAGTCTCAAAATCATTCTGAAATTAGTTTAGCTATATACTGAATTGTTGAACATCATAATTTAAGCTCAATTTATGATAGGTTCTATTCATTTCACGAGTGCCTTGAAGTCATGATGGTTATTAATGTTTCTGAGATAAGAGACCGCAGTTAGTTAAAGTGCCGCAATTTACCTACTTGACCCTAGTTTTCTATGACTGGGAGAACTCCATCCAGGGAGGTAGTCGGAGGAGAACACCGTCCAGGGATTTAGCAGGGAGAACTCCAACCAGAGGTGAGCCTTTTGATATATTATACTTTCTTGGTATTTAATTAAAGTCTACATTATGAGTGTATAATGAACAAAATTATGAGGATTAGCTAGAAAAATTCATTGCATTTATTAGAGCTAAATTTTTACTGCATCTGAAGATTTATAATTAGTTTAACATTTTATATAAATAATTTACCTATATGAAAGAATTCTCAGTTAATAATTCTTTTCATTTCTTTATTAATATATGGTTTTCTATATTTTCTGAATCTACTTTCAGATCTTGATGAAGAATTGATGAAGTAGATCAACGTCATCAACTATGGGAGTCCTCTTCAATTCCTTTGAATGGTTCAGGAACAATTATGCTAGGTCAAAGTAAGTATTTGAAAATATTAGATGATTTCTGAAAATATGTATTTGCAATATGATTAGCTTTTACTTTTTCATATGCTTTTAGGGATTCCAGACATGAAATGAATATCGAAGCTGTCGCTATCTCATCACAAAAGGAAAAAGAGTAGGTGATGTTATTGATAATGTATATGAACGATACTGTGAATTTCTATTCAATATATATTAATATACGAATCTCTTATTTCAGGAATTGGCAACCTACAGTCGTGAAAGAAAGTGACGAGAATTCAAATTAAACTTCTAAATAATAAATCTAAAACTTAAATGTTTATATTTCGTTTTCAATTTGACCTTGGTAATTCTATTAGCATATTTCAATATCAGTGCCTATGAGTAAGATGAATTGCACTAAAATATGGTTTAGAAGATAAAGGCTTTATCATTAATTTATTATTCATTAAGTTATAGTACAGTTGCAGCATATCAAAGATTTATCAACTTTTGTAATCTAGCCTGGTTAATTAATTCATCTAGCCTACCTATATTTATCACTACGTAAAGTTATTTATGTCATCTAACTACTTATTTATAAACTGACCTGATGAGATTACTTATTCAATCTAATCTATTAATTTACAACTGATAACCATATATCAATTCATAGGATCGAAAACATTTCAAAAAGCAAGGATAGGTCTAGGTGATCAATTATTTTTAAAAATTAAAATAGTATGCATATCACAGAAGCAAAAGTAGAAAATAAATGTGAACATGTTAGATTTGGTCCTAGAAAATAAATAGTCTAATCTAATTGATACCGGGACCTAACTCGAGATTATAATTTAATAGAGTAATTATAGTGACTGAAAAAGTCTTGTAAAAAGTGTGGCTACTGCTAACCAGACCGATATTTCAACCTACACTATAATAGTTGATATACATTTACTTAGTTTACAAGTAGTTGATATAACCAACACGAGAAGATGATATAACCTACACGAGTAGTTGATATAACCAACATGAGTAGTTGATATCACCTATACGAGTAGTTAATGTAACCTACACGAGTAGTTGGTATAACCTACACGAGTAGTTGGTATAACCTACACGAGTAGTTAGTATAACCTACATGAGTAGTTGGTATATTATCTACACAAGCAGTGGGTATAACCTACACGAGTAGTTGGTATAACCTACACGAGTAGTTGATATAACCTATACGAGTAGTTAATGTAACCTAACCGAGTAGTTGGTATAACCTATACGAGTAGTTAATGTAACCTACACGAGTAGTTGGTATAACCTACACGAGTAGTTGGTATAACCTACACGAGTAGTTGGTATAACCTACACGAGTAGTTGGTATAACCTACATGAGTAGTTGGTATAACACATAGGAGTGATTGGAGAAACATACACAAGTAGTTGATGTAACCTTGTTCTGTAGTTGATTTAACCATTACATATAATTGGTTCAACTATCACGAGAAGTTTTGACTATCACAGGTAGTTGTTGTGACCATCGGGAATTAAAAATAATCAACTCACATATGTGTTGTTTTAACCAACGTCAATTTAACTCATTTTAAATAGTACCTGCAACTCACCACGTAGGTAGGCGCACAGATAAACCATAAAATGTAGTCAAAACAAATCAAATATGATTTGATTCAACTAATCCTTTCTCTGTGTGTATTATTGAATTTGCTCTTAGCAGAGAAATCAAATCTTTGTGTTTGATGTTGTGTGTGTGTGGTAACTGCTTCTAGCTTAGCTTGTTTGTTCATCTGAGTAAGTGAATTACTTAGGAGAAATAATACTTCATTACGAACATCTCGTAACGAATATACAATCCTATCCAAAGCTTTTAGTTATTTTAGTTGTGTTTTACTGAGGTAATTTTAGTGATTGAAGATTCTTAACATTTTCTATTTTGATATTAGTTTTTTGAGAAAATGGAGATTAAAAAAAAATTATATTCCATAAAGATATATGCTAGAACAAAAACAAGACAGCTTTAGAATCCTTATGATTTCTAACAAAGCTATATAATAACTTTTTTTTCCCTTTTCCATGCCTATTAATTTTTTTTGAAAAGCGATCGATTTTTCATAACTAAGATTTTTTTTTTTAAAACCTAGATTTTCAGATTTGAACTGTGATGAAAAGCCAGAGATTTTGAAAATTGGAAGAAACCGTCTATACTTTTATTATATATCGTTCGAGGATTCGAAAACTGCCTTAGGTACTTTGTAGCATGAAAACTCATCGACTTCTATTCATTTTTAGGAGGAAAATTTATATTTTACAAGGGCCCTTCATTGGCTGGGTTGTAGTTTACTCTTTTTTTACCTTTTATCATACCCAGCATTTTACCACCAGCCACACAGATCACATAAGAGAAACACAATAACAAAGATTTTACAGTACAATAAGTCACACCATTCTTGATAATTCCAGATCTTAAAATGCATATTAGTGCTACTTGTGTTTGAAGGTGGCTACTAGCCGTTACTAAGCAACAACAATATTAACTGATAATTAAAATTTCCTTAAAGAAACATTATAATTGTTTGTCGTTTTCAATTTTCTTTCTGCAAATTGTATCTTTGTTTTTAAAATAAATTTTGAAAATCCGCCGTTTAACCAGAGTTAATTCAAGTAAGTACATTCATGTTGTAGCCAAGGGTAGTTAGGTAGTTATGGGCTATTGCAGCGAACATGCCCGAATCGATTCGATATCAGGTTAAAGTCGTTTCGATGGTACACTTGCAAGTAATAAGAACGAAGTACACTTAAATTGGATATCTAATGTATGTATTTAAATAATTTGGATCTTTTCCATCTAACGACAATTAACAAATTTAATTTAAATTATTTTTTATATGTATTTTTGTCCACAGAATTCAAAAATCATAACCATTTTTTGATAGAAACGAATACTTTTTGAGATGTGAGGGTTTATAGTTATTTATATCCTATGCATTACTGAAGGATTGAGAACTTTTAAAAAACTCATGTTTTGATAGAAACTACTCAAACATTATAGATATTCTACATGAAACTGCAATGTAGTTGGAGGTCTGGTGCTCAATGAAGAACATAATAAGGAAAATTATGTACAAGAAATTGAGCAAAAACAATAATTATTGATTAATAAACCAACATTTTAATATTAGGAACACTTGGTGACTCAAAAATGTTAATTAAGCAAATTGCATGGGTTATTATCCAATTGCTGAAATCTGAGTAAATTCGAAAATTTTGCTATACGAAAATATTAATTAATGCTTTTATAAAATGAAATAAATACAATGCACAAAAATATTTTGAGAATTAAATTACTTCTTTCTTATCACTAGAGCCCGGATTTCTATGCCCTTTCAATCTAGGCGGAATAGCCCTAAAAACTATGCAAAATAAAAATATGCTTTATAGCCTGAACTCTATGCTAAATACGCCGTTATAAATTGAATAGTTATACCTCAAATAACGTTTTCTTTATTCAAAAACTTTAAAAACATGTCGAATTCTTCAGTAATACATAGGGAATAAATAACTTTAAACCCTCTTATCTCGAAAAGGGTTCTAGGACAACTCGCCGCCGGACAATTCGACGCCGGACAACTCGCCGTGGACAATTCGCCGTGAGGACAACTCGCCGCGTAAATTTTGTTTTGCCGGCTTATACATCATTTGCATTTATTTAAAAATATTATAAATTTGAACAGTGATTGGTTTCTATACGCTCATGACTCACGTAAAATAGTATTTGACAAATTTCATTATTTCAATTAATTAGTTTCTTTTGTTATATCTGTTAGAATATTTCAGGCCGCAAAGAGTATTATAACTATTAATATAAATTTTGAATCATTTAACGTCTTCTTCGAAACGGAGGGCTTTCTAGTTGACGTCAAAAGTAAATTAAATGCAAGGGACAGGAAGAAGTGACAGCAAAGTGACTCCTCGATCAAAGGAACCAACCACCAGTCCATGACAAAGTTCATGGATGCAGAAAAGCTACTTCCTCGATGGAATCACATACCAAGGAATGATATGAAAAGGAACACAAGCACCGGTGACTGCACTTACGAATAGAAAAGGAAAATGAAGAGGTGATAGTAAATAAAACTTATTAGCCTACCTAAGACAAAAATCTAAGACTTCGTAGTTAAATAACCCTTATTTTCACTAAAGTACTAGATTTAAACTAAAGTAATTTTTATAAGTCATTAAACGTATTAAGAAGACACCTGAACTTGTTTTCTTTCCAACAGCAAATTATTTTTAGAAAAATACTTTCAAATAGAACGAAGAAAATTTTATGTTTAATTTACAACACACACTATTTTTATGTAATAATTTTAAATAACGTTTTATTCAACTTTTGAAATGGAAAAGAAAACATTTTCAAATACTGCTAAGAAAATATTATAATATATTTACAACACGCAGCTTATATTTAAAAAAAATATGAATAAATGTTGTAATACCGCGGTAAAACATATATCACACGACGAGTTGTTTTGGCGGTAAATTGTCTTAGTGGCAAATTGTCCTAGCGGCGAGTTGTCTTCACGGCGAATTGTCCGGCGGCGAGTTGTCCGGTCACCCTCAAAAAGTATTCGTTTATACATAAAACTTATAATTTTCGTAGTCTATTGACAAAAGTACATAAGAAAAGAGTAATTTAAATTAAATTTGGTGGTAGTCGTCAAATGGGAAAGATCCAATTATTTTGAAAGATCTTTAAACGGAAAGAAAAGGATTATAGAAATATCATCTTCAAGAAAATCTTTAGAAAAACACAGTCAAAAAGTACATACTAGTACACACAGAGAAAAAAAGTACATACTAGTACACACAGAGAAAAAAATACATAATAGCACAGAGAAAAAAGTACATAATAAAAAGTACATACTAGTACAAACAGAGAAATAAATACATAATAGTGCACACAGAGAAAAAAGTACATAGGTACTAGTACACGGTGGCTGGTCAATTGATCCCCGGTCATTTGATCCCAATACCATTTGATCCCCGGTCATTTGATCCCAATACCATTTGATCCCCGGTCATTTGAGCCTCAGTCATATTTTTTGTTTGCTCCTATATTTAGAATACAATCATTTATTACGATTTTTATTTCTATATAAAAATTGCCATTTACTATTTAAATAATAAATAAAACTTGTGAAACAATTTGACATCTACTATTTATATAATAATTTTTTTATATAATAAAAAAAAATAACCGAATTCAAACAGCTATTCAAACATAATTTTGTCCAAAGTTACTCCTCAATTAGCTCATATACCAGGAATAATAATTACGAGACATGCTCCTGATTTACTTGATTAGTCATATGTGCCACTAATAATAAGTGTGGGGTATACCTGTGCATTTGATTTTACCATTGAATGTTTTTTTGATGCCGGAATATAAATTTGAAAGCATATATACTGTTACTTATTTGAATTAAAAGTATTTAATTTCTTGTTAGGTGTTTTTCCCTCATTACTAAGTTTCTGTAAAAAACTTCATCGACTGTAAGGTGCATATTTCAACTATACATTAAATATTAATATATTTACATTTAATAAATGAATAATAGGTGTATAAACGGAAAATGAGACTGGGAATCAAATAACCGGGGATCTTTTGACCGGGAATCAAATGGTATGGGGATCAAAGGACCGGGAATCAAATGACCGGGGATCAATTGACCTAGACCCCTAGTACACACAGAGAAAAATATACCAGATTACTGATATAATATCAGATTACTATAATTTGCATCAACATGTTTTTTGATTTAACAACACGTGAATTGGAGGGTTGTCGGAAAGAAGACAACAGGAAAAATGTCCACAGGAAAAATACCCACAGGAAAAATGCACACAAGGAAAATTGCCCGCTGGGAATACTACCAGCAAGGAAAATTGCCCACAGGTATAAAAGCAAACAAGGAAAAAAAAATACATTAAATAATAATAATATGAAGTACTAACTTTGCTTTAGTATTATGGAACCAAATGGGTTCAGAAAAGTATAGGTAAAATTGTATTTAATAATTACAAACTCTTCTCGTTTAAAATATTTTAAAATATATTTTATTTAAATTTATTTTAGTAGGGTTTAACGTCAGCTTTCAGCCATTTCGGCTATAACACTGACGTCAAAAATAAATTTAAAAAATGGACTGAAAGAAGCAGTCAGAAAGGAAAGTAGCTCAATGAACAAAGTCACCTACCAGTGCTACCACCGTCGGTGACAAAGCTAACGGATGCTGAAAAGCTACTCCGTGAATACAGTCATTGCAATGCAGTCAGGCAATGTGACAAAAAGGACACAAGCACCCGTGCGCGGACACTTGGCCGAAAGACAATTGGCCGAATAATATTTTGCATTAATTATTAAGTTATGAGTATCCAAAATATGGAACTGAAATAACATGGTACTAACAATACTAAATATAGAAACGTAAGAAAGAGAATAAAATAACTACAAGAGAGGTAAATACTAAATATTTTGTATTCTTTGATTATGAGTCTGAAAATATAGATCAGTTCGAAAACACGGACTGTTAAAACAAATTTAACGTAACACTAAAAATACCAATATCTAGCTATTATTTCATATCACATTTAAAGAAGGTTTAAAAAAAAAAAAAAAAATTATCAATCAATTGTTTAGTTGTATATTATACATATATGTATTTTATGTAGTCACTGTTGAAAAAAATTCTGTCATAAAAAAACTAATTTCTGAACCAATATTGCTTCTAATAAGCTAATCTGAGTAATAATATTGATGTTTATGTTAGATATTGTTAAAATACACCGCAAATAACTATAGTTATTGTAAATATAGAAAAATGTTAAAAACGTTATTATTACATATTTTATAAGACTGAGGTACAATAAAAGCGAGTCCTACCTGTAATCATTGAATAAAGTAATCAGTTTAATTTTATTTTCCTGTTGCCGGCCAGTAGGAGCAGGAGAAGAAGATTGCAATAAGAATTAAGGCAAAGACCATCAAAAATGGGTGTTCTCTACTTTTATTGCAGAATATTATAAAAATAATATACAATAAACAATATTTGATGGAAAAGATTCAAACTCAACGGGAAATCCATATTATTATGAGGTTATTTAAACTCAACGTTGAAGGTTTTATCAGGTTTCAAGCTTTCGAATAGAAAGATTTCTATTCATCATCAGGAGAAAGGTGGAAAACTTCGACCTGACAATGAATTTTATGACCAATAGTTGTATGTTGGATACCGTCTTTCTATTTCAGCTATCTATCTTTTTGTTTATTATTATTAATTAATCTATTTATTATTAATTAATCTAAAATTTGCAGTGAAGAACATCTAGAGGAAGAACTGATACTAATTAAAGAACAATTAACTAGCAATGGATACCCGAAGAAAATGATAAATAATGAAATTCACAAATTCCGTACAATAAATAGTAATAGAAATGATACTAACACGATTGATGACACAGAGAGAAAATTCATAGCTGCACCATACGTTTCAGGGACAAGTGAAAGATTACAGAGAATATTAGCCCCCTTCAACTTATATTTAGGTAATAAATCAACGAACACTATCAAGAATTTCCTAGTAAAACCAAAAGACATAGTAAAAGGTATAGATAAATGCAATGTAGTATATAAAATAGATTGTAATGAATGCACTAGTGAATATATAGGAGAAACAGGAAGAAACTTACACACAAGAATTGATGAACACAAAAAAGATGTTAGAATAGGAAAAGAAAATAGTTTGGTTTACCAACACTCACGAGACACTGGACACACTTTCAATTTCACTGACGCCAAAGTTTTACATCAAAATCAAAATGTTTGGCACCGTAGAAGATTAGAATCATTCTATACACTGCATCATCAAAATTCAATTAATAGAGCATATGATGTAACACCTGCATTGATACCCATTGTTAATAAAGGCCGTAACTGATTTATAACACATCTATATTTGAAGAGTCAACAGGAATTTTAAAACATTATAAAATAAACTGAAAATAGATGTGTGAACATAAGTATATTCGAAATAAAAAATAGAATAAAAGTAAAGAAATATAGAAAAAGAAATTTGAAGAAATATATAGATATAGAGGTTGACCGTTTTCTATCGTGCCTCTATAGACAGAGGAATCAAAATAATAAAATGAAATTTCAAGAAAAAGATTTATAGCTGTAGAGGTTGACCGTTTTCTATCGCGCCTCTATAGTTAGAAGAATCAAAATAAAAATGAAATATATAAAAGTGGAATTTGAAGAAAATTTATAGGAATAGATTTATAGCTATAGAGGTTGACCGTTTTATATCGCACCTCTATAGTTTGATGAATCTGAATAATAAAACTGAAATATATAAAAATAATATTGAAAGAAAGAGATATATAACTATAGAGGTTGACCGTTTTCTATCGCGCCTCTATAGTTAGAAGAATCAAAATAATAAAAAAGAGGACACTTAGGACCAAGAGGACACATAGGACCAAGAGGATACATAGGACCAAGAGGACACATAGGACCAAGAGGACACATAGGATCAAGTGGACACATAGGACCAAGAGGACACATAGGACCAAGAGGACACATAGGATCAAGTGGACACATAGGACCAAGAGGACACATAGGACGAAGAGGACACATAGGACCAAGAGGACACATAGGAATGGGAGGACACATATAAACAACAAGACACATAGGATCAATGGGACACACATATGAATAAGTAATGCACACGAATAGAGAACACACATGGAATAGAGGACACAAATAGATATTATAGTAATAATATTAAAATTATATATATAATAAAATTCAATAATGATAATAATAATAAGGTACAGAAAAATTGAACAAAAAGAACTAGACATATAGTTATAGAGGTTGACCGTTTTTTATCGCTCCTCTATAGCTTGTTACAAATATAAAGAAAGTAGAATTTTTGTAGAGAATGAATGTAGTCAACAGTAGCTATAGGTAGCATCAAATTTTTGTTTCATATTTCGATTTTTAATAGATTAATTAATAATAATAAACAAAAAGATAGATAGCTGAAATAGAAAGACGGTATCCAACATACAACTATTGGTCATAAAATTCATTGTCAGGTCGAAGTTTTCCACCTTTCTCCTGATGATGAATAGAAATCTTTCTATTCGAAAGCTTGAAACCTGATAAAACCTTCAACGTTGAGTTTAAATAACCTCATAATAATAAACAATATGTTCATTGTTCATTATGTACCTCTTGCAGGATGGTTAATTCCTTAATTTGGGGTCACGTAACTGGCAATTTGGCGTCAGTTCCAAAGATTTGATATGGCACTGAAACTAAATAAGGTTTTACACCGTCGTTCTCACCGTCCTGCAATCGCTGCAACAGTATCTCTCTCTAGTGTATATCATAACTATAAGGTCTTTTCGGCCAAATGTCCGTTCAGTCAAATGTCTTTCGGTCAAGTGTCCTTCGGCCAAGTGTCCTTCTGCCAAGTGTTCATCAACCCAAGCACCAGTGGCTGCATTCACGGATGGTAGAGTAAAATGAAGCGGTGATAGTAAATGAAGCCTACGAGTCCATCTAACACAAAAATCTAAAACATCGTAGTTTAAGAGCATAAACCTAGCGCTATCCTCTAAAACTGCAAGTGGCGTTAAAAAATCATAAATATGGTAAATATGAAAAAAGATAATCTATAGGCTAGATTACAACAGTTCGGTGGACGCAATACCTAATTATATTGCTTGAATTGAAAGTTAGGTAAAATAAAACTGCTTCATTATTCTCGTGATGTAAGGAAGATCTGAGAGTTTAGGTCAGATCAGAAATTGCTGAAGTTCACGAGTCAATCAGGATTTCTCACCAGTTTTTAGCGAAGGGTTTTTGGTTGTTGCTAAGATTGTGTATGTTTAGTAGTAGAGGCAAAGTGTAGAGTGTGTGTGATTGCATTGAGTGGTAGAGTTGAAGCCTGTAAAACCACAGTTTGTAAAAATTTGTAAATTAAAAATTAATTTTACAGAAAATTAGATATAAGTCATATAACATAACTATGCAAAAAAAAATATTACAATATGATAGAACTAGACATAATATATTTCAAGAAAAAGTATTGCATAATAAATTCGATTTCAAGGATTAATATTATAGAGTCTAACAAACGTCTATATAATATTTTAGTTAGTGAAACTTACCTAATAAATGGTTTATTAAGGATTTTACAGAATATAGCGAAGGGATAGAAATGAAATCCGAAGCCTAGAAACAGTCTCTTAAACATACCATGACTCAATTTAAAAATATTTAAAAATTCGAGTGCATTGCAAGACCATCAAATGTTTATAATCAAGAGTTAATGACATAAGGCTCCAAGATAGGCTCTGCTTACTAAGGTGACCGGTATATTCCACCCCGGTAAATTAGAACCCCGGTATATTCCACCCTAGGTATATTCCACACCGGTAAATTCCACCCCTTTACGGGTTAGGTTTGTTTAGTTATTAATATTAGTCATTCATTAATATTATATGTAATACTAGGTAACTTGCATTTTCACTGTATCAAATTAAACCTTTTGCTGGTTAAACACAAGCTTTAAATTTTTCACTACACATGTGACAAAACAGCAGAAAGAAAGGTTGTCTCAACGCATTTATCAGTTGAGGTATTTATATTTTCAATCTCAAGCTGATTTTCTTCTCTATTGCCAACACAACAGCGATATTAATTGTAAGATGATGTCGTTTAGTACTTCTTGTTATATTTATTTCATTTTGAATTTGGTATTTTAACTTCTTGTGAATGTGGTAGTTTTCAACCGAAGGCATTTTTACATGTTTTTTCTTTAACAAGGAAGTTTTTGATGGGGACTTTTTTTGATGTGCAAATTATCGCACAGGGTTTTAAGACTGGGAGAATATTGCCTTTTTTACATTGAGAGATTTTGATCACGGGTAATTTGGTCCTAGAATCCAAAACAGCAACTTATAAGCAAAGAGCGAAAACAATGAATGGGTTGTCTCTGCCAGTCGACCCTTTCCATACCTCACCCAACCATGCATTGTTGTAGGAGCACATGTGCAGTTTCATATTAAAAAAGAATTAATATTAATTTGTTCAACACGTAAACTTTGAAATAAACTACCATTTTAAGAGTATTTGTAATTCTATTAGGATAAAATTTAATTGACTTGAGCTACCTCTAAATATTGTCCAAATGTCTCAGGATATCGTCTGAGTTATTTTTTCATCGGTACGAATTATTTGCAAATAGCCATCTAGAAATAAAATTTTTGAGTTTTTATTGTCATCCAAATTAGCATTGGCACAGGGGTGGAATTTACCGGGGTGGAATATACCTGGGGTCGAATATACCTGGGGTGGAATATACCGGGGTGGAATTTACCGGGGTGGAATGTACCGGGGTGGAATATACCTAGAACCCTTACTTTGAATACAACTTGATAGATCTTCGTGACATATTGATTTAAGCAACTAACATTAATGGTTATTAAACTGCAATACCATCATAATACTTTGATTTCATTTCGAATGTTAGCGATTAAGAAACATAAATAAAAATCATCTCTGATGAGACTCAATCGATTTGATTGCCTAGCTAATATGTTTATATTTCTAACAACAACACAGATAAGCAAATTATTAGATTATAAGAACATGGGAACTTAATCTAACAGTGAGAATATATTTATAGTATAGATTGAACATACTGTTGGACACCTGTAGGTCGTTCCACAGCACGAAATACAGTTTATAACGGATGAAAATGATACTTAATTCGTCGTGCTGCGTAGATACACTTTTATTTCGCTATGTTGCGTAGATACCTTTAATACATACAATAATTCATTTAACAAAGTTATTTTACTTTATTGTGAGAGTAATTATTTAAGCTAGTTAATTACAGTATATTTATTATATTTTAAGAATATTTATTTAGGCTAGTGATTACAAATCATTACACGTTTCATCTTTTTTATTTAAGCTAGTGATTACAAAACGTTACAATTTCATCTTTTTACGCGGTTATATATTATTGAGTTATTATACCTACCATGATTTAAACAAGATCGTGATAGGTGATCAACCGATGTCAAACAATGGTATTAAAGGCTGGCATCAAGTTCCGTAGTAGTGTTGGGTGATGGGTGTTCTCATGCAAATTTGTGAAGTTTTCTAAGATATTTCCAAAACGAAAAATCATTCCAGGACTTCGCTTAGAGCAACTTCGTGCTGGTAATACTCCTCCTTCGAAGAAGCACAAATATAAATATTGTTTTGTTAGACTGAGTAATGTTGTGAAAATATATGACGAATATCATTTAGTTATAGACTACAGTATATCAAGGCCATGTCCTACAATCAAGCTTTCAGTTTGTATATTGAATTTACAATTTTTTAGATTTTATGCGACGTTAGATGCAGTCTAAAAACATTATATTTGAATATTCAAACTGTTGTTATTTGATAGTATATATAGATGTTTAGGGTACGGTTACTATGGATGCGTATTCAAGCCATTTTTTGCACTGACGACTTTTGATGAAATAGGATGAAAATCAAACTCATACTTTCCAATGGGAGTTGTTACAGTGGTTGCGATTTAGTCGTCAGAATACGTACGAAGCCGTCAGAACAGCTTCAGCGATCAAATGAGTTTGATTTTTTTATGCGACCAGCGAATGATTCGGTCATTTTTGTGTTTAATTCTCTTGTTTTCAATTGCTATTAGGTATACTGTTTACCCACGCATATTGGAAATATATATTAAAAGATGCAGAATTGAATATCCTTGAATAGTTATACACAAAATATTCTCCTTATCTTTCTATTTAGGTATTTCAAAAATTGTGTTAAGTGAAATAAATGATCAAATTAGCGTCGCGTCTATTATTTTAGAGACACACATGTAGGTTTTTAATTCCTCCCGAACATTTTATCAAATAAACATAGTTTAGACCACAATATTAATTGGACAGAAACATACTGATAATCAGAAATCGCGTATAGTGTAACCACCTCGCACTGACGATCAGTTCTGACGATATAGTCAGTGCGAAAAATCGCTTGAATACGCATGCATAGTAACCGTACCCTTAATCAGTTGAGAAACCCCTGACTAATTTTTGGCAGTTGCCTAGTGTAATTACTATTACATATTTCATTTTCTTATGAGTAATATTTTCCTAGACCCATAATAATACAAGCATTGATATTAACACCCTCATCTCTCGGATTTTGATTATGATCAAGTTATGATATGGTCATTTTGAAGTTACCTATTGTCACGTAAGACAATAACTAGAGTAAAAATTGTCATAAATATATAAAATTATACATATTTGGAATCAAAATTAAACAAGGAACCTAAATATGTAAGTTATAAAACTCTAAATAGTATAATGAACATTCGACCCTCGGACAAAATTTGAGTTCATAATTTCCCCTCTTCGGCATCAATTATACAGTATAATTAAAATGTACGTGTGAAAGATGAAGACACATTTATTAGCTATTAGAGGTACAGTAAAAAGTTTGTTTATGTTGTTATAAATGCATGTAACTTACTTCCAACTAAATACATGCAGGACTCGCTTTAAGTACAACTCACTTTAATAAAAGTTGTACTTATTTCGAGTCATGTTTCAAAATAAGAACCGTTCATAGACATAGAAAACGGAGACAATTTTTTGTGATGATTTCAAGGTAAGTAAAAAAACATCAAAATTATAATCCAGATAAGGTTATTAGAAGAATTGGTTCAGAAATTCAATATGTCCCATTTTAGGGTTAGTTTCATATTTTCGAAGACGTGAAAAACTTTATATAATAATCATTATTTAACTTTTATTTCAATTGGTATCCATGATACCAATTAGAATAGAAGTTAATTAATAATTATAATATTTTTTTCCGACGTGTTCGAAATTGTAGAACCAACCAAATAACTTGGAACTTAGTACCCTACTACCAAAAATATTTCATAGAGCATAAAATTGCTGTTTGTTAAATGTAGCACAATAATTATAGAAGTCTAAGTATCTATCTATTAATTACTCACCTATACTGAGTGAGAGGTAAGGTATGGATGGATTTTAAAACATTTAATAAATGCACGACTTTAAACTTTTTCATCACAGTCACAAACAATGAAAGACTGTATATTATTAATAATATGCTTATATACGTAGTACTCTAATAACTCTAAAAAACAATTTCTTCCTATAACTCATAGAAAATGAGATATATAATCAAGGAGTGACAATTATAATTTTCTTGTTACTTTTATTCGCATTAGTTACCGTTTGGTAACTAAACTGAGTCGTGATTTGGTAACTAAAGCGGGGGATGCCTGTACAATATTAATTAAATCGGTGTAAGCTGTAAATTTTCACAATTAGCTATTTATAATTTATTGTAAAATTTGGCTTCCCAAATAAAAAACTTGTTCATAAAATAAAGGTATGATTACGAGTCTTTAGGATGAACGATGAATATTTTTTATTGATATTTCCATTTTCATTAACCTACAAATAAAATATGATTGGCCAATTGATAATAATTTTTCTTTTATTTTCCATAAAGTGTTAAATTACAACAAGATATGGAATCAACACACAATATGAGGTCTTGGTACAGCACGAGAATATTTCTTGCTTGGATCTATTACCATAATGTTTGGATATGAAATTATAGAAGAACATATAATTAATGATTTTACTGTGAACTTCCTACATCCCTCTGTTTCTGTAAACACAAGTACATATCATCATCTGTCAAAGAAATATTTCAGTGCTGTTCCAAGACACCATATAGTGTGAAATGAGCAACCCTCATTGAAAGGAGGTATCATATTTCTGTATGGTTTCACAAAAATGAAAGTGTCCAGCATGCTATGAAAATTATGGCCCATGAATCATTCAACTAAATTCTAATTTATTTTCAGCTGTTGATTTCATAACTGGTTGTACCTTAACACTTTATTTCAAATTTACACCAAATAGACCAATTGGTTAAATATATTTCATTTGTACATAAAAACGGAAACAACAATATAAACAATTTTTCATTATACATCACTAATTGCTAGTAATCCTGCCTCTCTATTTTATTCTAACAATTATTTTTATGAAAGAAGTCATATTTTACAATGAATGTTAAGTTAAATAATTATAAAAAATTTCACCGATTTAATGAATATTGTATATAGTTGGAAGTAAGTTACATGCATTTATAACAACTAAACAAACTTTTTATTATACTTCCCATTTGCTAATAAATGTGCCTTAATTTTTCACACCAAACATTTTTTTATAATCGATGCTGAAGAGGTCAAATTGTGACCTCAAATTTTTGTCTAAGGGTTAAATGTTCATTAATCAACTTGGAGTTTTATGACTTACATATTTAGATTTATTGAGCAATTCTGATTCCTGTTATTGTCCATGGAGAGTACGTGATCTCAAATTGACCAGGTCAAACTTTTCAGAAAGGAGTTTTCTGACCGATATCTCAATATAAACAAATTTCATCAAAATTCAAGAGATGAGGGTGTTATGCTCTAGGTCAGTGGTTCTTAACCTGGGTTCGATCGAACCCCAAGGGTTCGGTGAATCACTTCCAGGGGTTCGGCTCATTAAGTTGTTTGTTTATATGCAAAATTCATGTTTAGTTCATTTTGATCATTGAGCATATTGATTTAGTGTGGCAGTGCAAACGATGCTTGGTACAGTTTGTGCACTAATACAGTTTAACTTTAGTTATGTACATATATTTTTATTTTGAAGGGGAAAACACATTTTATTTTCCAACTACAAGGGTTCGATGAATGCATATATGGAGCTTCTGGGATTCGGTACTTCCAAAAAGGTTAAGAACCACTGCTCTAGGTGATCTCACAGAAAATGCCCCAATAGTGAAATATACAGCAAATGTAGCATCAGAATTTAAATCTCAATAAGCCGATGTAATAAAATAATAGTTTTATAGTTAATTTATAAAATTTGTTTGGATGTTGAAAAATTTTCTATTGTAAATTTAACATCACGGTAATTAGTATAGCTTTCTATTTTTTAAACTTCAAAAGAATAAGTAGCAGGGTAAAGTGACAAGAGTTTAAAAATATACATTAAATTTCATGAGCATTGAAACAACAATTTATGACTGATTACATTTTTTATTTAAAAAATATACATATTCTGCTGATAACAACCTAGAACAAAACTGCAGAATTAAATCACAGGTTCTATTTTAATATCTTGTATCAACATACTTTCAAGTTCGCTTGGGAATTTCTTTTCTTGTAAATCTTGAATGTCAAGCAACAGGGACTCGTTTTCAGCTTGCAAAATTTCACAACGTATGGATGCCTCAAGTGTAGCATTTTGTAGTTCTTTAAATTCTTCTTCCAGTTTCTGAACTATTTTTTCTTCATTAAATGTATCTATTTCTTGAATTCTTTGATTGTTCACCTGGTTGTCTATGCCACATATATTTTCTTCATCTGAAGTTTGATGTCCCTCTTTGATGATGGTTTTTGATTTACTGTCATAATAACATTGTGAGTATGTTGCCTCCCCACCACATTCATTATCAACATCCACAATACTATCAGCAATATCATAGGAAGACTTAACACCAAATACCTTGAAGAGAGTTTTATCAATTTGTTTTTGAATACTTTTATTGGCTACATTATCAAAGTCATTGCAAATCTGCTTTATTTCTCGTGGGCAGAGTTTGGGACTATCTTCAATCAATTTATTTAAAATAATTACCATATCAATGCTCATATTTTTCTGTAATGCCTTGCTCTTCTTCTGAGTTGTTGGGATTTCATTGCGTTTAATCTCATTTGCGACTGCATATATGTTAATCTTCAGGCAATCGCTTATTTGTTGAATGCCCATACCTATTCTGTGGAGCTCCTGAATTGCAGACACCTGGTCATCAGACAGCTTTTGTCCATTTCTGTTCCCTTGGGTTCCTTCACCAGCCATCTCTGTAAAAATTAGAAAGATTACATTTCAGTCAAACAATCATGGTGATAAATAGTAGCTATTACAGTATGGGCCACAAAAATGTTTCCACTTTTTAAAATACTTTTAAATCGTTAGCCAAAGGACCAAAAAACTTTATCTTGGTCTCTTTTTCTCCGCCTCTTATTGTACTGATAGACAGAGTTTAAGAACAGGTAAGCAAAGAGTGAGGGTGATTATTTTTGTCATTGCGCAATGGTTATTCTTAAAGCTAACTCTGTGATTTTACTAACTAAAAGGCAGTGAATAAAAGGAAATATTTTTAGTGGTAAACATTTCAATACAAGGTGCTTACACTTCATCCTTGGAAATAGAACAACTTCAGTGAAATTTTAATCTCATTGAAGTTTTCACTCTGAATATTTGTTCTTTGCTTGTTCATTGCATGGTTGAGGCCCCCTTCACACTTGCATTTTTTACAGTGCTGTTTTCTATCGCTGAATTAAAAATTTAATGTTATTTTTCCATCAGCGATAAAAAACGCAAGTGTAAACACATTTTAAGAAGAGCTTTCTTACGCGTAGTTAAAAATACAATTATGATGGGGACCTTTACCATGCAATGAACAAGAGAAGAATGAATATTCAGTGTGAAAACTTCAGTGATATCAAAAGCAGGGCTGCGGAGTCAGTACATAAAATGTTAGACTCCAACTCAAGACTCCTTTATTTAGAATTTATCGACTCCGACTCCTTTATAAAGAATTTCAGACTCCTAGACTCCGACTCCACAATTCTGACAAACAGTTTTACAGTATTTTTATAAGCAATATTGAGTCATTTGAGAGTTTTAACTATGAATATTGATTTAATTTATATCTATGAGCAGTTTTTAGTTCTTATAAGATATTTAACATGATGAACAACAAATAAA
Organism: Caprella mutica; assembly: GCA_947561585.1. Taxonomy (NCBI): domain Eukaryota; kingdom Metazoa; phylum Arthropoda; class Malacostraca; order Amphipoda; family Caprellidae; genus Caprella; species Caprella mutica. The sequence goes on from CANNZV010000591.1 coordinate 75,541, forward strand.
ATGGACCTACATTTTTGTGACTTATATCTATAGTTTGGAGTCAGGAGTCGGTACAAATTTTCGACTCCTGACTCCGACTCCACCAAAAAAAGCTTTGACTCCGACTCCACAGCCCTGATCAAAATGTCACTGAAGTTGTTCTATTTCCAAATAGTTTCTAAGGAAGAAGTGTAAACACCCTGTATTAAAATGTCTACCATTATAAATTTTTTCCTTTTATTCACTGCTGTTTAGTAAGTAAAATCACAGAGTTAGCTCTAAGAATAACCTTCACTCAATGAACAAAATTATCACCCTCACTCTTTGCTTACCTGTTTTTAAAACTATGTCCATCAGTTCAAATTTTTTTTACCTGTTAATGGTACAATAAGAGGCAGAGAAAAAGAGACCAAGATACAGTTTTTTGGTCCATTGGCTAACGATTTAGGAGTATTTGAAAAAGAGGAAACTTTTTGTGGCCCATACTGTATAGCTACACAAAAGCATGAACAATTAAAATTCAATTGAAATAAAAAATATACTTGATATTTGTACTTTGTAGTCAGTTAATTTTGAAGTAATGAATACTTTGTTATTTCATTGCACAAATATAAGGTAGATGAGTATTCCATCAGAAGATCAGGGCTGGTTTTAATTTATTGTTCACAATATAGTTACCTATATTCTAAGGAACTTATTTCTAGAAATAAATGTACTGTTTAGTGGATATTCCTATACAAATCTTCCATACACCTAAAAATAAACTCACAATTCAAAACTTTCTGAGTAAATGCCTCTTGCTAATAGCTAGCTACATCTTAAGGATCATGAATGAACTGTTCAAAATTTATAATGAAAGCTTTTCTATCAATTAAACTATCTTTTAGTTAATAAAAGTGGAGCAAGTAAATATTATGGACCAAAAATTAACAAAGTAAAGAAAAATAATATAAAGATCATTTCTAAAAACATTTTAAACCATTACTACAATAACATGTTCACGGCGTTTCGGGCCATATATGTACCGGCGGTCGCCAGAGGGATTACACTGTTGCGTATCGGGACACCCGTGTGCCGAATGCAAATTTTTATTGTGTTTCTAAAAATAATACCTAATATAATGACTATTCATCAACTTATGGATATATTAATATAACTGTCATTAATATAACAGAGGAATGTCAGCTGGTGTCAAATATTAAATAACTCCCATATTCTGCACCAGTGTGCAGAATATGGGAGTTATTTGGGATATTCTCTCCGAACAATTTTGAATTAATTCCTATATTTACATTAATTTTACTACGAACAGAATAAGAGATCTCTACAAAAATTTTACCAGTTTCTGCAGACTAGAAATTATCATAAATTCTATCCAAAATATTGAAAATAACATTGCAGCCTAGAAGAAAAATAGATAAGTCTCACCATTTCCAATTGAAGGGTTTCAAAGCCTCAAAATAACTGTCACAAACTCACCATTAAAATGGCAAGTTTGAACATGCTTTACACCTAGCTGTTAAGACTGTTTGTTTAATGAGTGATTTAGCTACCTAGTTGTTATTTACAGGTTTTTCAACTTAATTCATCAATCACAAATATACCTAATGGCGACTTTGGCCATGCTTTGAAACATGGATATCTCTCATATTCTGCAGACTGGATTACCATTAATTTTCGGTGGATAAATTGGGAAAATGTTGGTGGATGATTCATAGCCAAATTGCCAAGTAAAATAGTATGTCTCATAAACTCTCCATTTGTCTCAACAGGTCTCTCCAAAATTAACCAAATTTTTCTCCAAAATGATCAAATTATCACAAATTCTCTCCAAAATAACATTATAGCATAGGAGAAAATTAGATATTTCTCACCATTTGCAATAGAAGGGCTTAAAATAACTGCTACAAACTTGCCATTAAAATGGCAAGTTTGTACATTCTTTATTACCTGGCCAAATTGTTGGTGGATTTTTTCAGCTTTTTGAGAGTCAGCGAAATTTTGTGCACCGAATACACACCAAGTCTGCAGAAGCTGGTAAAGTGTTCGTAGAGATGTAAATTAATGTAAATATAGGGATTAATTCAGAAGTGTTCGTAGCAAAATTAATGTAAATATTATTATTAAAATATAGGAATTAATTCAAATTATTTGGAGTAGAATATCCCAAATAATTCCACCAACAAGTCGTTGGAATTTACCATGAAATACAGTCTGGTTTACCTGCGTGACCCTAAGTGATTTTAAATCTCTAACAGAGTTCCTAGTCAATCAGAAGAGAGTTATTTTTCCACCCTGTATCATACAGACCAGACTGTATGTATTACCGTATTTCATGGTAAATTCTACCGACTGGTCGTTGGAATTTACCGTATTTCATGGTAAATTCTACTGACTTGTCGTTGGAATTTTTCTTAATTTAAAATAATATTCTGTTAAAGTCGGCCAGTCTGCAAAGCATGCATAATCAGTCTTTGGATATTTTATTTTTGGGGCAATTTGTCTCTTAATGATTTTCAAATTTCTCTCCAAAATGACAAAAAAAATCTCAAAATTCTCTCCACTAATTACATGTAAACAATACTAAACATAGGAATTAATTAGGAAATTGTCACCGGATAATTTAGGAGACTAATTTCAAGGCCTCAATTGTCGCTAGGTAAACCTCACAACTTCATGCATCTTTTGCAGACTGGAAAGTCGGTGGATTTTTTAAGCTATTTATTCCTATGTTACCATTAATTTTCAGTGGAAAAATGGGCAAAATGTTTGTGGATCAGCCAAATCACTGGAAATTTATGGGTCCATACAATTACCGGAACGGGACATGAATTACCGGAAGCGGAACGGAGTTGTTTTATTGAGAAATATTCCTATTTATGTAATTTAGTTATACAAATGGTCGATATATGGTCTAAATGATATCATATTTAACCATTTTACACTCGTTTCGTTCCGTAATTGTTACAAAACGTATGATACATAGACAAACATTTTACAAGAGTATATGCTGAAATTAGTTTTCCTTATATGATATTTCATAGAAAATACTTTAAGGAGAGACTAAAGTAATTTTAGTGTGATTATATATATTGTATAATAATTTTATTGAGAAATAACGCTAGTTATGTAATTTAGGTATATATTTGCCAGTCTGCAGAATATGGGACATTTTTAATATTTTCTGTGTGAACAATCCTTAACTTCCTCCTATATTTACATGCATTTTACTGAGAACAGAAGGCAAAATAGAAGATTTCTTGGAGAACAAATTACCAGTTCCTGCAGTCTGGTATATTAATACATTTGGTCTAAATGATATCATATTAAACCATTTTATACTAATTTCTGCTCGCTCGTAATCGCTACCCAACATCTGAAATAGACACCGTGATTCTGCATTCTAGTATTATACTATTATTGAGTTCTATATTTTCAGTACCTAAAAATTTCTCTATATAGTTAGGTACCATGGTTCTTAATTAGCCTTAAATTAGGCCCAGACTGTATTTCATGGTAAATTCCACCGACATGTCGGTGGAATTCTTCTCCATCGTAAATAATATTCTGGCAAAGTCGGTGGATTTTTAAGCTATTTATCCTACCATTAATTTTAGGTGGAAAAATGGGTAAAATGTTGGTGGATCAGCAAAATTACTGGAAATTTATGGTGGTTTTTCTCAGCTTTCTCAAAAAGTCAGTGGAATTTTGTGCACCAAATACAGACTGGAATTAGGCAGGTAATATGATGCAATAGTTAACAAATTTTATAGGTAGCTTAAATAGTTCCTCTAAATTTTCTATCTTGAAGCTTCTTCTTTTGAAATTAATTCTGAATTTCACAATAAAAGAATTACCTACACAATAATTAATCTAACAAGTAAAAACTGTAGTGATCATAGCTATTCCACTACATATTTATTTCATACTAAACTATATATTATAATATTCAGCAATTATGCAACATTAATTAGGTATATGATTACGGGATGAAACGAGTGTAAAATGGTTAAATATGATATCATTTAGACCATATATCGACCATTTGTAAAACTAAATTGCATAAATAGGAATATTTCTCAATAAAACAATTAGGCTACCTACATTCTGGTAATTCATGTCCCGTTCCGGTAATTCATGTCCCGTTCCGGTAATTCATGTCCCGTTCCGGTAATTCATGTCCCGTTCCGGTAATTCATGTCCTGTTCCGGTAATTCATGTCCCGTTCCGGTAATTCATGTCCCGTTCCGGTAATTCATGTCCCGTTCCGGTAATTCATGTCCCGTTCCGGTAATTCATGTCCCGTTCCGGTAATAGTATGAACTGGAAATTTATGGTGGATATTTTTTATATTTTAGCTTTTTTCAAAAAGTCAGTGGAATTTTGTGACAGACTGGAATATAGACAGGCTTAGGTATATTATATATAGTCTATTGACTGCTAAGACTTTAAGTCTTGGGAGTAGGATGAATAAGCAGAACTCAGAAGCCAGACTGAAGGAAGTGGTTAAGTGTTCTCCAAGAAATCCTCTATTTTTGTCATTTGTTCACAGTAAAATTAATGTAAATATAGGAGGAAATTAAGGATTGTTCGCACAGAAAATGTTAAAAATGTCCCATATTATGCAGACTGGCTCAGAAGTAGTTTAAGCTTTACTGCTCAGTGCTTTAGTATACCTAGTTAAAATATAAGTTTGATAATAATTGATAATTATAAACTAGGAATCTAATTAAATATATTGCTGGTAATTAGGTAGTAATTACTAATTACCTGCCCATAAGTTCATAACTTATAAAGAGAAATACCAACCTAACCATTTAGTACCTAAGTTCAGAAACTAGCCTATAGCCTTATAGGCTATAGACTATAGTTATACCCAGTCTTCAGAATGTGTCTCATCTCCCGCAGAGATTTTAATTTGAGAGACAGTTACTCTCTGACTCTCAGATTCCAGAAGCAGATTCAGAATCTCCCGGCTCCCCCAGCTAAATTAATGGTAACATAGGAATTAATTCAAAATCTCCAACCAGCCTCTAGGTACTACCTACCTAGTTTCTTTACTTACTTTTTCTTATTAAATATGCCTATTCCTGGAAATATTTAACAGATAGCTAATTAAGTTAAATATATGTAATTGAATTATATTTGAGAACATAAAACACGTTAACCGAATCTCAAGCAGAAAGAGACCGTGCAAACTTCACGAAGGTTGTATCTCCAGTGCTATGTCCATGAATTAGGAAAAAGGTTTTTTATAACATACTTCCGCTGAAGTATATACATCACAGTTATACATGCCTAAATTAGTTAGGAAATTAATATTTTAGCCTTTAATTAATTTATTTAACCTTTAATTAATTGGATAAATATTATAGGATGATAAAAAAATTTATTCATAATATTTAATATAGCAATTTCAAACTTATATAAGATATACGTGCTTGATTAACCATCAAATAAAACCCCCAAAAATTTGAAGCCGATTCAAACGAAAATATGACAAATCGGCTACCTAATTGAATACAAAATTATTCAGGTTTAGAATAGAAAAAACCTAGGTATATCTGCATGACGTACGAGTTACTATTATGTTGCAACACCATGCAAGTTGACATCCGAGTTTCGCAGGCGAGTGGCTGACTCGCCCATGAGTGGCGAGTAAAATTATATTTTTTGTAGTAACTCGCATGCGAGTTACTAACCTCCTACTCATGACAGTTACTCGGCTGATGAGGTCACATTGTGCGAGTAGCTGGCTAGCTGCACTACAATAACTCGCTAGGCCAACTTGCCCGTTCACTCGCACCGTGTAACAAGGCCATAACTGTCATGGAAATTCAATGCTATGAACATTGAGCTACTGGCATGTGAGTACAGTGGGACAGCTACTGTACACTGTTATGAAAGTAACTCGCACCGTGTAACAAGGGCCTTAACAGGGCCTTTACTCATCCCCTTTTATATTACTTGGATCAGGTCTACCGGTTGCAGATTGTATGACAAAGAGACATCGTAAAATTAGTAGAGAGGAGCATCCCCAGCTTTAATTACCAAATCACGACTCAGTTTAATTACCAAACGGTAACTAAAGCGAGGAAAAGTAAGAAGAAATTTATAATTGTAACTTATTGATTATATAAATCTCATTTTCTATGAGTTATAATGAAAGAAAATTTGTTTTAGAGTTAGAGTACTATATAAGCCTATTAATAAACAGTGTTTGTGACTGTGATATACTGATGAATAGGGTTGTGACAATATTCTCTTTGAAATATGCTTTATATTCTCACGAAATATATTCCCATATCCTCTAAATATATTCTTTCATGCTCGGAACTATGCTTCATATTCCTTAAAAATATGCTTTATATTCTTTTTATGCTCAATTGTGCTTTTTATGCTCAGTTCATTAAAGGTGCTGAAATTAGATATATAAATATGCTAAGTAGGGTTGTGACAATATTCTCTTTGAAATATGCTTTATATTCTCACGAAATATATTCTCATATGCTCTAAATATATTCTTTTATGCTCTTAAATATGCTTTATATTTTTTTATGCTCAATCATGCTTTTTATGCTCAATATTATGCTTTTTATGCTCAATATTATGCTTTTTATGCTCAATATTATGCTTTTTATGTTCAATTCATTAAAAGTGCTGCAATTAGATATGTAAATATGATAAATGATATTAGCAATCTCCTTAAATCACATTTTGATGCTAATCTCGTGATTCGGTGCAATGGAAATCTTTGAAGATGTAAAATGCGTTTTCACGGTTTTAATTTGTATTGAATTATTGAATTCCTCTTTACTAGATGGCGCTGCATTCAATTGTTGAGCCTTCTTATGTGTTGCTCTATTCGAGCAATGATTCAGCCGTTTGCTTCAGTTTGTTGTTTTAAATGGTCAGAGTAGGGTGTTTTCGGCTGGGAGACGAGATGAATCATTTTTGTTTACATTAGTTGTATTCACCCGGTCTTTATTATTGGATGATATTGTATGTTTCAGGTCGTATCAGGTTAATTGTTAGCTTGAAGTTATTTAAATTGTCAACGCTAATGTTGAGTGCTATCGTCTGATTTGATGCCTACCAATGTTTGAGAGGAGAGGATAGTGACCGGAGTTTGGGTCGTAATCACTAGTCAGGTATGACTCGATGAGTGCCAACTATATTTCGACAGCTAGGTTTTTTACTTATTATCCGTATCATGTTTAATTTTGTGTCGGCAGGAATAGTACATTACACAGTGCCTCATTGATGTATATTTAAATACATATTTACCAAAAGTTTGAATAGTGTAAATTGTGTTTTTTTTAATATAGAGCTATTTTACCTTGTGTTTAATAAAGTTGTAAAATTGAATTGTTTATAGATCTGTTATGTAATTTACGTAGGTTTTAGCTCATTAGACTTTTTCCTTCTTTTTAGTACACCTACTGTTGTGCAGTCTCCAAATAAAACTACAACAAGTCACTGGCTTTTGAATTGACCTCTCCCCTCAACAGTACTGACTAGTGGAGGAAAAGTCAGTGCCCCTGTACTGACTTGGAGTGTGAAGGGGGAGAAGTCTGAAGCACTTCTTACTGGTGGATTAGCGCCAGTCTCTAAGGTGCACAGTCTCTAAGGTGCACAGTCTCTAAGGTGCACAGTCTGTAAGGTGCACAGTCTGAGGTGCACAGTCTGAGGTGCACAGTCTCTAAGGTGCACAGTCTCTAAGGTGCACAGTCTCTAAGGTGCACAGTCTCTAAGGTGCACAGTCTCTGAGGTGCACAGTCTCTGAGGTGCACAGTCTCTGAGGTGCACAGTCTCTGAGGTGCACAGTCTCTGAGGTGCACAGTCTCTGAGGTGCACAGTCTCTGAGGTGCACAGTCTCTGAGGTGCACAGTCTCTGAGGTGCACAGTCTCTGAGGTGCACAGTCTCTGAGGTGCACAGTCTCTGAGGTGCACAGTCTCTGAGGTGCACAGTCTCTGAGGTGCACAGTCTCTGAGGTGCACAGTCTCTGAGGTGCACAGTCTCTGAGGTGCACAGTCTCTGAGGTGCACAGTCTCTGAGGTGCACAGTCTCTGAGGTGCACAGTCTCTGAGGTGCACAGTCTCTAAGTTTGCACTGTGCAAACGGATTGAAGGAATCGTGAATTCTGCGGCTGCTGTACTTGTTTATATAGCTAGATTATTGGGTCTCTGTAACAGTCATGGAAAAGTTGAATATCAAAGAGTTGAAAGATGTTCTTATTGGTCTGGGTGTATCATCTAGTGGTGGGAAGAGTGACTTGATGTGCCGCCTTCAGGTAGTGTTGGAAGAGAGAGGTATGTCCTTTGGAGAAGCTAAGCATGAAGCTAGGGTTAGTGCCGGCAGTGCTAGTAGGGTGAGTGCCGGCAGTGCTAGTAGGGTGAGTGCCGGCAGTGCTAGTAGGGTGAGTGTCGGCAGTGCTAGTAGGGTGAGTGTCGGCAGTGCTAGTAAGGTGATTGGGGGTGATGAGAGTAGGGTGAGTGTCGGCATTGCTAGTAAGGTGATTGGCGGTGATGAGAGTAGGGTGAGTGGCAGTGGTGCGAATAGGGTGTACGCCGGCAGTGCTAGTAAGGTGATTGGCGGTGGTGCGAGTAGGGTGAGTGGCAGTGGTGCGAATGGGGTGAGTGGCAGTGGTGCGAATGGGGTGAGTGGCAGTGGTGCGAATGGGGTGAGTGGCGGTGGTGCGAGTAGGGTGAGTGGCGGTGGTGCGAGTAGGATGAGTGGCGGTGGTGCGAGTAGGATGAGTGGCGGTGGTGCGAGTAGGATGAGTGGCGGTGGTGCGAGTAGGATGAGTGGCGGTGGTGCGAGTAGGATGAGTGGCGGTGGTGCGAGTAGGATGAGTGGCGGTGGTGCGAGTAGGATGAGTGGCGGTGGTGCGAGTAGGATGAGTGGCGGTGGTGCGAGTAGGGTGAGTTGCAGGAGGGTTGTTCCACTATTAGGTTACGATAAGAGAGACGATGAGATAACTCCAGACGATAGTATATCGCAAGTACACTCTCTTGTAGGTAGGAACTGTGCTCCAGACAATGGAAAAGAAAATACCATGAGATTAGGTCGTAATACTAAGGGTGAGACCGTGGTTGAATCTGAGGCATACGGTAGGATCCATAGACCCAGTACTTCGGCGCTTTCAGGAATATCGAGGAGAAGCTCAGAAATTTCAGCATCGGATAGAGCTAGAGAGGCCATTGTGCAGCTAACAAGGAATGCTACACAAAGAAAGAATTTAGAAGAAATAGAGAAGTTAGAATTTGAAAAACTATTCAGAGACATGGAAGTCGAAAAGGCGATTCGAAAACTGAGGAGGGACGCGGAGGATCAAGCGTTGAAGGCCGAAGCAGATATATGGAGCGGGTTTGAGAATGTTAATTCGGGCAAGCCATCACAAATCCCGACTACTAATCCAATCCATAGCTCAGACAGTAATAGGCCACTACGCGTACTAAATCGAGAAGATGCATTTCAGGCCCCATCTGCTGAAACTGGAAGGAACGTTCAGTTTGCGAGAGAAAATGCTCAAAATTCGGCTTACAGAAAGGACGAAAGCGCGCTTGACATTGGCGTTCTTAGGGAGCTGACTGCGAGCAATGTACGGATGTGTATGCCGAAACATGATATCGAGATATTCAATGGTAATCCTGAACATTATGTCACCTTTAAGCAGTCTGTAAAGGCTATCATGGAAGCAATTACTCTGAGTGCAGATGAAAAAACTACACTACTTGTACCAATATACGACAGGTGAGCCTAAAGAATTGGTGCGAGCTGTAATGTATATGGAGTCATCCAGGGGTTTCGATGAGATATGGAAGTGTTTTGAGGAGAAATATGGAGCTCCAGAAATGATTGCAACGGAATTTATGGGAAAGTTATTCGCCAGAAGCAAGATAAGTAGGGACGACGTTGAAGGTTTAAAATCGTATGGGGTTGCCCTGAGATTGACTCGCAATGTTGTAGATAGGATACCATACGGCAAAAGCGAGTTACAACATCCAAAGACTATTAGATCTCTAGTTGCTAAACTCCCCTACGGCCTACAAGAAAAGTGGCGATCGTTGGTACAGGAGGGCCGCGAAAGAGGTTCCGAAAATGCAGACTACAACAAACTCATTAAATTCGTTGACAGAGCTGTCAAGGCAGATTCCGATCCAATTTTTGGAAAGGCTGCTATGGAGCGAGAAGTAGCTGGGCAAGTGGGAACTGGTATGGGTGTTAGGAGCAAAACTAGGGTGACCATTAATGCAGTAAATCTGGAGCAGGATAATTCTGGGGATAGAGAGGTTTTGGGAGAGATAGAGAGTGGTAGACGGGTTGACGGAAGAAATTCTAATTTTGTTTGTGCTCATTGTGATGGGATGCATCACGTTTCAGGGTGTAGGATTTTTTTGAAGATGACTGTTATCGAGCGGGTGAACAGTGTTAAACTCAGAAAGGGTTGTTTCATTTGTCTTCAAGGTGGACACATGGCGGGGAATTGCAACAAACCTTGTGCTTGCAGTGAATGTGGTCGTTGGCACAACGTATTGCTGAATGGTGAGGGCGCAAGGTCATCATATGAAAATTATAGAGGTGAGCAAGATAAATCCCTAAATGTTAGATCGAACAGCTCCATGCCTCGTCATAGAGGATTTATTAGGAACGGGAATGCTAACAGAGATGAAGAGAGGAACATCTTTGTGGGAGGTTTGTCAGCACATGAAGGGACTAACATTGGCAGTGTCTCGGTTTTGCCTGTGAGGGTAAGAGCCGGGAATGATTGTGAAGGATCGACATCTGCCTTCTTAGACGGAGGAAGTGCAGCTTCCTTCTGTACACCTGGACTTTTGAAAAAATTGGGTATGGAACGAAGCGGCTTACCTGAAGTCTACTTGAGTTCAGAAACTATTCACGCTACAAAACGTGAGAAAACCTGGATGGTGACTGGTCTCTTGATCAAGGGCGAGAACGAAAATAACTGGCTCGAGTTGCCACCAGTTTATCTGATGAAGAAAATTCCCGTTGATGGAAATGATGTAATGCAGGCGGAAGATGTATCAGCTTGGGAACATCTTTCAGACATTCGGATAGGTGAAGTGGGGGAGGTAGATTTAATGTTGGGTAGCAATGCCCTTGCAGCGCTTGAACCGGTTGAGGTTAGAAAATCGCCATTCGCAGGTGGGCCTTATGGTGTTAGAACAAGGCTAGGTTGGACAATCAAAGGCTTAGTGGCAGGATCGATGGAACAACCAGTAACTGTTAATAGAGTTAAATGTAGGGTTATTGAAATTGGGAAGTTGATAGAGGAAGCCTTTGATGTGGGTTTCGAGGGACTTGGACATGATAAGAAAGGACTATCAGCTGAAGATGAGGATTGGATAAGGATAGTCGAAAGGGGTTGTAAAAAGGTAGGAAAGCACTATGAAATACCATTGCCATTGCGAAATCACGGCATTATTCCAGGTAGTAGAGGTGTTGCAATGAAACGTGTTATAGGTTTGGGCAGAAAATTGAAAGAGAATACGTGTGTTAGGAAAGCATATGAGGATTGTATCAACGGCATGATTGATAAAGGATATGCAGAACGTGTGGAGAATGATGGAGGTGGCAAGTGGTACATTCCTCATTTTGCTGTAACCCACCCGGCGAAGCCTGAGAAATTGCGTGTTGTTTTTGATTGTGCAGCTAAGGTGAAGGGGTTAGCTTTGAATGACTTACTCCTTCCTGGTCCTGATTTGGTGACTCAGTTGATGGATGTGCTTTTACGCTTTAGAGAGGGTGGAGTCGCTTTCACTGCTGATATTGAAGCAATGTTCCATCAGATTAAGGTTCCAACGGATCAGAGAGACTATCTGCGCTTCTTTTGGTGGAGTGGCGGCATTGGACAGGGTGAGATCGGCGAATATAGAATGGCCTCTCATTTATTTGGAGCATGCTCCTCTCCTAGTGTAGCTAATTATGCCCTTAGAAGAGTTGCAGATGATAATGTAGATAATTATGATGAGCATGTTGCAGATATAGTCAGAAACAATTTTTACGTGGATGATTGCCTTCGAAGCGGAAGTAATAGTGATGAATTGCTCAGAGAATCAAAAGGTTTAGTAGCACTTTGTGCTGAAGGTGGATTTAGTTTGGTTAAATTTGCCAGTAATACTGGCAAGATATCGATGATTTCCAGTGAGAAAGGTGACGCGCTTGAAACGCACAAATGTCTTGGAGTACAGTGGAATAGAAAAAAGGATGAACTGTCAGTTTCGGGCAGTATGCAAGATGTTCCAAAAACTAAAAGGGAATTGCTGTCGGCGATAGCGAGAATTTATGATCCTTTAGGTATTGTCGCTCCTTTGATTTTACAGGGAAGAAAATTGTTTCAGCAAATAATTAGACGAGGAGGTTGTAATGGCTGGGATGGGTCTTTGTGTTTGAGTGATCGTGAGAGCATCAAGAAATGGATCGACAGACTGCAAGGATTAGAAAAGTCAACTATACCCAGGAGTATTCTTGGATATAAAACTGGAGGGCGTTTCATCCAACTTCATGTTTTTGCAGATGCCAGTGAGAGCGGTCACTCTGCCGTCGCATACGTTCTCGTTGAATTTGAGGATGGTAGTAAAGACTGCATATTCGTCTGGGGCCGAGCAAGGGTTAATCCACTCAAGGCTGTGAGCGTACCTCGATTAGAATTGGTTGCTGCAAAGCTTTCAGCGTGCATGTGTAAGAGACTGGTGGACGTCTTTTCTGTAACTTTTGACAAAGTCACGTTGTGGACAGATAGTATGACTGTTCTTTGTTATCTAAGAAATGAGCGTCTTAGATTTCATTCGTTCGTATCCCACAGAATATCAGATATCAAAAGCCGGACAAATGTTTCTCAGTGGCGTTATGTGGATTCCGAATCGAACCCTGCTGATGATGGGTCTAGAGGCATTAGCTCTGAAAGGTGGCGACGAGGACCTGCCTTTCTTTTCCAAGATGAATCCCACTGGCCTGTGGAGAAAGCAAACCCGGATAAGATCGGGAGCGAATTAGAAGTAAAAAAAGAAATCCCTGTAATGGCAACGAAGGTAACTTATTCAATGTTAGATTTAATGATTGACAGGTATTCTGACTGGCAGAGGTTGATCAGAGGTGTTGCATGGCTAATAAGATTTAGAAGCTACATTATTAATGGAGGCTCTGCTTGTCATGATATGGGTAGTCTTTCAGTTTTGGAGAGGGAAAATGCTTTGAGAATTATAATAAGACATGTGCAGACTATGTGTTATGAGAAGGAATACAACTGTTTGAACAACGGAAGACCTATAGGAAAGGGAAGTTCATTGTATAGGCTGGGATTGTTTATGTTGGATGGTGTAATGCCCGTCGGGGGTAGGTTACAACATGCTGATATTCCTTTTAATGCTAAACATCCTATGGTCATCCCACCGAAACATCACGTTACTGATTTGATTATTCTCGAAGGTCACCAACGGGCAGGACATATGGGGGTGCCTACTGTTTTGGGCCAAACCAGAGAAGATTATTGGATAGTTCGGGGGTACGTTGCGGTAAAAAGAGAATTAGCTAAGTGTGTCGTGTGTAGGAGAGCAAACGGATGTGTACTGGTGCAACAGATGGCAAATTTACCATATGAGCGTGTTGCTGAGCAGACAGTAGCGTTCACATTTACAGGCGTAGACTGTTTTGGTCCATACTACGTAACCAGAGGTAGAGGGCGGCATCAAATGAAGCGTTATGGGGTCGTGTTTACTTGCATGACTATGAGAGCGGTGCACTTAGAGATTGCGGAGGATTTATCTTCTGACGCTATCATTCGTGCAATCAGACGCTTCATGGCTAGGAGGGGACAGGTCAAGGTATTCCGTTCAGACAACGGTACTAACTTCATTGGAGCTCGCAGAGAGTTTTTAAAATATTTGAGCCATGAGAATGTACGAATAAAGGTGGAAAATGTCGGAATCAAGTGGGAGTTGAATCCCCCTAAAGCTTCACATTTCGGCGGTGCTTGGGAAAGGGTTATTAGAATGGTTAGAAGGGTCCTCGAATCCACTTTGTCTGGCAAAACCTTTTCCGAGGATACATTGAACACAATTTTCTGTGAAGCTGAGGCCGCAATCAACAGTCGTCCTCTTACTAATGTGGGCAGTGACCCCTATGTAGAACCTCTTACACCTCAGCGCTTGTTGAACCTGGGTTCAAGCATGCACTTGGTGGGTGCGGTACCCCTACCAGATGTGCCCGCCCAAAATGTTAAGAGATGGAGTCATGTGCAAGCTGTTGCGGGTCAATTTTGGCGTCGCTGGTGCCGCGAATATCGAAGTGAGTTACAAGGAAGACAAAAGTGGGTGGGTGAGAAGAGAAACGTAAAAGTTGGTGATATCGTGCTGGTTGTGGACGAAAGTGAAGCACGCTGTCATTGGCCGTTAGGAAGAGTGATCAGCGTAAAGAAGAGTTCAGATGATCTTGTGAGAAGTGTGAATGTGTTAGTTCGGGGAAAATATTACAATAGACCTATCTCTAAGTTGGTAATGCTAGTCGAAGGAGAGGAGTTCCCGTAGAATCCTGTGCTTGGATGAGGGACCCGTGTTGAACGTGTCTGATGGTTGGAATTGGATCCCAAGAGGAGGGACTGTAAAATGCGTTTTCACGGTTTTAATTTGTATTGAATTATTGAATTCCTCTTTACTAGATGGCGCTGCATTCAATTGTTGAGCCTTCTTATGTGTTGCTCTATTCTAGCAATGATTCAGCCGTTTGCTTCAGTTTGTTGTTTTAAATGGTCAGAGTAGGGTGTTTTCGGCTGGGAGACGAGATGAATCATTTTTGTTTACATTAGTTGTATTCACCCGGTCTTTATTATTTGATGATATTGTATGTTTCAGGTCGTATCAGGTTAATTGTTAGCTTGAAGTTATTTAAATTGTCAACGCTAATGTTGAGTGCTATCGTCTGATTTGATGCCTACCAATGTTTGAGAGGAGAGGATAGTGACCGGAGTTTGGGTCGTAATCACTAGTCAGGTATGACTCGATGAGTGCCAACTATATTTCGACAGCTAGGTTTTTTACTTATTATCCGTATCATGTTTAATTTTGTGTCGGCAGGAATAGTACATTACACAGTGCCTCATTGATGTATATTTAAATACATATTTACCAAAAGTTTGAATAGTGTAAATTGTGTTTTTTTTTAATATAGAGCTATTTTACCTTGTGTTTAATAAAGTTGTAAAATTGAATTGTTTATAGATCTGTTATGTAATTTACGTAGGTTTTAGCTCATTAGACTTTTTCCTTCTTTTTAGTACACCTACTGTTGTGCAGTCTCCAAATAAAACTACAACAAGTCACTGGCTTTTGAATTGACCTCTCCCCTCAACAGAAGAGTTTAAATAAGTTTTATTAACTTGAAACATATGACACATGGATTCAATCTGTAAATCGTCTGACCAAGTTCAGTCACAGCAATATCGGACTGATAAAATTTAAATTTAAACTAAGAAACGTTGTCAGGATAAAACAAAAATGCATTTTCTAATATTAATTTATGAAATCTTTCAATATCGAACCCATAACAGGTTTTCCAAGCATTAACCTTAATTCGGATTGTATGTTCCAATAATTTTGGCATGTATTGTTCGGCAACGGTCTTCTAAATACCTACATACTTACTTTCTATTTTTTTTTAATTTATTCTTCAGTTATATAGCATATCTCTGAACTGAGAAATATATTAGTTTCATGATTTTATTTTATATATTGTTGAAAAGAATAAGTTTTATTACTTTTTAATAAAAAGAATACACTTTTAATAAAATGAATATCTTTTTAATAAAAAGAATATGCTTTATTTAAAATATACTCGAGATTATCTTTTTATGCTAAAAGCATATTGTCACAACCCTAATGATAAGGGATATTAGCAAGTTCATTAAATCACATTTGGATGCTAATTTCTTGTTTCGGTGTAATGGAAATCTTTGAAGAGTTTAAATAAGTTTTATTAACTTGAATCATATGGCACATGGATTCAATCTGTATATCGTCTGACCAAGTTCAGTCACAGTTATATCGGGTTTATAAAACTAGTAAATTTTGAATTAAACTATGAAACGTTGAAAACCTGTTAGGATAAAATAAAAATGCATTTTCTAATATTAATTTATGAAACTTTTCAGTATCGAACCCTGAACAGGTTTTTTAGGTATTAACCTTAATTCGGCTTGTATGTTCCAATAATTTTGGCATGTATTGTTCGGCAACGGTCTTCTAAAATACCTATATACTTACTTTTTATTGTTTTTTTTTTGTAAATATATATTCTTTAGTTATATTTAGGGCTGTGACTGTAAGGCCTTACAAGATATGCTCTATAAGCTCTAAAAATATGCTTTATAAGCTCCAAAAAATAAGGCTGTAAAAACGTTTCAGATTATGCTATTATAAGCTTTAAGAGCTGAATACTATGATGCATAAGCTTTTATTAATAGATATGCCTTCAAATTTACAATAGTATATAGTTCAAAATTTTCTTTTGATTGAAGAAAACAAGCAATAATCAAGAAACCCTATTAATATTCAACTAAATAGGTATCTTTTACTAGGTATTTCAGGGAAAATAAAATGAACTGATTAGTAATTTAGTGATTATGTATAAAAGTTACTTTCATCTTCAAAGAAAACTATTTAAATATATAAATATAGCAACTCCTGATTTAACAAATGTAGATTTTGCATTAGAAATATTCATCACTAGAATTCATTTGCCATGGTAAGGGGCGCGTTAGCACCCTGTCAATGAAGTTAAATTTTATTAGTTGGTTGCACTGTAAGTATATTCCGGGTGGCACCTCTATGGTTAAAAAATAAATGGTTACTACCACTTAAAATATAGTTTTAAAAATATTGTTAATTGCGGATAAGTTATTTAGGGTTTTGTTTTTAATGTTTCGGTCTCAAAATGATAAATGACCTCTTAACATAAATGAGTTTGTTGTATTGCACATATCCTGATTGTTTAATGACGTAGCAGGGGGGTTCGGGGGCGACACGCCCCCGATTCATCTAATTCATAAACTTCATTTATACCCGAGACTGAATTTTCCGGTCAAATTTCATGTTAAATAAATGTCAAAACATGTCTCAAATTTCTAATGTTACGTGTCAGCTTAAAACAGTTAATGTTATTCTATTTTAATAAATAAACTACACTTTTAAGAAATAATATTTTCAACTTTTTATATTAATATTCTTTCAAAACACAATTATAAACCGAGACAGAATAATAATAACATAAAGAGAAAATACAGCCGCTTCAGGATATTCCCAATTTAGCGGCGAAGAGGTTTACAACTTAATATAATTTATAATTTGCTACAATTACCAATATAAATTGGTACCAAACAAACAAAAATTTAAATTGGGAAGAGAACCCGTGGCAATTTCAGAGGAATATGTTGTTCATATTCTTGTATATATATTTATATTTCTTAGGTATCTGAAGACAGTCTCCATTTGGTCATGATCTCCCAGTATTTTAGATAGGGTAACATCTTCAATATCAAGCTCTGATATCATAACTTGCCTTTGGACAGCAATTGCTTCGCAGTGAAGCATTATGTGTTCTATGGTCATAATATCGTTGTTGCAGAATGAGCATTGTGGTACGAGTTGTCTCGTAGCATCGTCCATTAGGTAATCATGGGTGATTTTGGTGTGTCCTATTCTTAGTCTGTTAAGTATTACGCCATCTCTCCTAGTCATACTCATCTTTTTCCATCTATATGGTTTGTCTGTTATAGATTTGAGTTTATTATTGCTTCGTTGCCATCTGAATTTCCATCTTTCTCTCAATTTGCATTTGATTTCTGGGAACCAATCAGTATAGGGACAGGTGATAAATTGAGGATCTCTTCTGGTAGCTGTTTTGGCGGCTTTGTCTGCCAATTCATTTCCGGGTATTTCCTTGTGTCCTGGAATCCAGAGGACTGTGATGTCATATCTGGTAGTGAGGAGTTCGTGGAAGAGAAGTTGAAGTCTGTGCATTAGATGGTTTTCAGGATTCATGGTTTGCAGACCTTGTACTGCGCTCAGGGAGTCTGAGCAAATCAAATATTGGCTGGTTGTTACGTCTTTGGTGTCTTCTTTAATGAGTGTGCAGGCGAACATTAGTGCTTTCAGCTCAGCAGTGTACACAGAGGCTATTTTGGGTAATGAGGCAGATAGGGATTTGTCTTGGTAGATTGCAGCTGCTCCTACTCCTTCGTTATCTTTGGAACCGTCTGTGTAGATGTGAATATGGGTGGGGTAGGTAGAGGTTATATGGTCTCTGAAGAATGGAAAGAAGTTTGCGATGTCTTTGACAAGTGGTGTAGCCAGATCAGTGTCTATTGTAGGTCTTAGGAGGCACCATGAATAGAGCGAGGGGGTTTTGTAAGGCAGAACAGGTTGCAAGGGAATTTCCAGGTCGTTTACGGATTTGTTTGCACGCTGTATGAATGGATTCAGATGGGGTCGAGTGTTCTCGAATTGTCTAGATAGGGTGGTATTAATAATAGAATTGTACACTGGATTCAAGAGAAAACACTTATTCTTGAAGTATTTCCTGCATTCTAGGTCACTTCTCCTATTTGATAGTGAAGGTTCAATTGCCAGGATGTAGAGACTTTCCACTGGTGAGCTCTTGAAGGCACCGGCACAAATTCTCAAGGCTTCATTGTGGATGGCATCTACTTTTCTCAGTGTTGCCTCAGCAGCTGAACCATACACCAAACAACCGTAGTCTATCTTTGGTCTTATTATCAACCTATATGTCTGTAAGAGGATATGGTGATCAGCTCCCCATTTTGTGGATGATAAGGTGCGGAGTATATTCATTGCAGAGTTACAGGATGTGATGAGTTTAGATATGTGGTTTTTCCATTGGAGTTGAGGGTCCCAATTTAGTCCAAGGAATTTGACAGATTTTTCCACTTTCAATGCGTTTCCTTTGAGTCTTAGTGTTGGAATATTTGGGAAGTCAGGTTTCTTGTGGAAGATCATGCAGGTTGTTTTACTGGGGGAAAATTGAAAACCATTTTCATCTGCCCATTTGGACATTTTGTTTATGGTAGGTTGAAGGTTTGTGATGACTTCATGCATATTGTAGCCAGATAATGCTATTTGGACGTCGTCAACGAATAAAGATGAGTGGATTCTGCTTGGGATAATTGATGCCAGTGAATTAATTTTTATCGCAAAGAGGGTCACAGAAAGAATACTGCCTTGTGGTACGCCTGCTTCTTGTATTCTTTCACTGGACAACTCGCCACCGACACACACTCTGAAGCGTCTCCCTTCCAAAAACCTCTCAATATATCTCGGAAGAGTGCCACCAAGACCGAGTGTGAACATGTCTTTGAGAATTCCATACCTCCACGTGGTGTCATAGGCCTTTGCCAAGTCGAAAAAAACTCCCACGGTAACTTTGTTTTCTGAGAAGGATTTCTTTACATATGTGTCGAGTCTAATTAGGTGATCTATTGTTGATCTGAATTTTCTGAAACCACATTGTAGTGGTGTTAGAAGCTTGTGGTTTTCAAGGTATTCGGTTAAACGTCTATTTATCATTTTTTCAAATAATTTTCCCAGACAGCTGGTTAATGCTATTGGGCGGTAGTTTGTTGGATCTGAGTGGTTCTTGCCTGGTTTGGGGATTGGGATTACTGTTGCTATGTTCCATTGGGGAGGGTAATATAGTTCTGTTCAGAGTCTATTGTAGATGCAGAGTAGATATATGAGTGCATTATCAGGGAGATGTTTGATCATCAGATAATGGACTTGGTCGTTTCCAGGTGATGTGTTTTTGGTGGTTGACAAAGCTGATTTCAGTTCGTTAATCTTAAAGGGTAGATTGTAGTCTTGGGTGTTTGTAGGGGGGAATTCTATCTTGCGTGATTCTTCTATTCTCTTTTTTGAAAGAAATTGGCGAGTGCAGTTCCTGTAACTTGAATTTGATGCGAATGAGTCAGCGAGTGCATTGGCTATTTTTGAGATGGGGTTGTAGTTTTGGTATTATTGATGTTGAGAACTGAAATGGTGCGGGGTGGTTTGCCTCTCATTTGTTTTAATTTTTCATAGATTTGAGATATTGGTACAGAGTGGTTCATCTTTTCTAGGTAGTTGTGAAGTTCATCTTTTTTGCATTCTTTGATATATCGTTTTGTGAGGGCTCTTTGGTGTTTCCAGTGGATTTTGTCTTCTATTGCTTTAGTTTGTTTGTATTTGCGGTAAAGTCTTTCTCGTTCATGCATCATTCGTTTACAGTCTTCATTCCAAAAGTTTCGGGGGTAAAACCGTTTGGGAATGTATTTCGGGATGTATTTATCTTTCATTGTGTTTAGTTGTTTGTAGAAATATTCTAAAAGCTCCATTACCGCGGGGAAAGTAGATTCATCAACCAACTCACTCCAACTACAGTCCTGAGTGTACTCATCCCAGTTAGCCTTGGCGTAACAGAATCTTGCGGCAGGAGGAATCTCAGCTCTGTTTGTTGCGACTTTCATGAGAATTGGAAAGTGATCACTGCACAACACCGATGACAAGACTGTCCATTCAACATCTGGAACCAGAGAAGAACTTGCCAAGGATAGATCGATTGCCGTGCCTGACTCATGAGTTGCTGTACCATTATTAAGACATGCGATTTGAGGGTTTTACAGGATTCTTTCTTTGATTTTTCCTTTGTTGTCTGCTGGTGTATTACCCCAGAGGGGACTATGGCTATTTAGGTCACCTAATAGCAAAAAGGGGGGAGGGAGTTGGTTAATTACGTTATTGATATCTTCATATGAGACTTGTTCTCTTCCAGGGATGTATATTGAAGCTACGGTTATGAAGGCAGAGAGATGGAGTTGTATTCTGATAGCTATATCTTGGATATTGCTGTTTATTGGGACAAGTTCAAAGGGACATGAAGTATGGGCGTAGATGGCCACTCCTCCATGAAATCTCCGGTTATAATGTCTTTGTTTGCATAGTCCATGGTAACCGGGGACTTTGATCATGAAGTCGTTTCCAAGGAAAGTTTCTTGTATTGAAATTACTGATGGTTGGAATTGTTCAATAAGATATATTAGATCGGGTTTAGCAGATGATACACCGCGGGTGTTCCATTGAATGATGTGATTATTGACGGTCATTTGAAGATCTACGGTGGTGGTTTCTATGGCGCTCTTTCGATTCTGTACGGTCTTTAGTCTTTTTGGGGGTTGCTTTTTTGTTTTTTGATTGTTTGAGTTGAGTTTCATATTGCTCTCTATCATAATTAGCATCTTGTTGGCTATTGGATGGTTTGGATTCGGTAAATATCTTGTAGGTGGCTAGTTGGTCATCTTCATACAATGAGTCGTTGTTGTCTGCATTTGTAGTTGTAGGTGCGGTGGGAGTTTCAATGTATATTTCTTCTTCATAGATCCTTCCACTATCTGGGCTCTGCAGAAGAGCATTTGTCTTCTGTGTTTCAGACCTGTTGTTTGAAGAAGTGCTGGGTTGTGGTTGATGGATATTATTGTTGTTACGTTGGATTATTGCATTAGATGGGTGCTGCTTTTTTATTTGATTTGGGTCGTCAAAAATGTGTGCTTTTTTAAGCACTTCACTGAAGCTACTTTGGTTTAGGGTAGGATTATTTCGGTTGATTGTGAGTTTAGCTTGAGTTCTAGAACAGCCTGTTTTTGCTGTAGTGCAACTATTTCAAGTTTTTTCTTGTATTCAATACAATCTTTGGATCCAGAGGGATGTTGCTCAGAGCAGTGGTGACACTTCAGTATGCCACTTTCACATGCATCTGGTGAGTGTCCTCTCGTGTCACACTTCCCACAAACAACTTGGGAATCGCATCTTTTGGAGGAGTGACCGTAATTCTGGCATCTATTGCAGAGGAGTGGTTTGTTCTTGTACTGGTATACTTTAGTAAGGGCTGATTCACCTGGAATTGATAAATATGTAGGTATGTCTTGCTTGTTGAAAACAAGTAAAAGTGGCGTTGCTCTATTGTTCTTTGATTTTATCCATGAGGCTCTGATCACATCGGACACAGGTAGAATTTTCAGAATTTCGTTCTTGTATTCATCAAAGGAGTTCATGTCATAATCATTTATATAGATGATGCCCTTTGGACGGGTATTATGGTTTCCTTTTCTTATTTCTACTGGTATTTTATTGATATTTTTCAGAATGATAAGTTTTTCACTTTGTCTCTTTGATTTGGTTTTTGCAATGTATGTGGTGCTATTGATAGATCTCAGGTCATCCAATGATTCACCCAGGTAGTTGTTTAAGAATTTTTCGGTTGCCCAGGGTTTTAGGGATCGTTTGTTTTCTTCAGTCAGGTGGATAGTAAATACGTCTGGTAGCTTTTCGTCGTTGAGGTTAATCACTTCAGTTCCGTTTTCAATTTGTATAGCCCTCTTAAAGCTAACTTTACGCTCATCTTGTATGCGAACCAGCTCACATTCTCTGATGTGTCTAGAACATGTGCGTGAACCCACAGCATGTTCTTCAGCACAGTGGTAGCATTTAGGTAGTTCAGAAGTACAATTGGACCTAGTATGTCCAAGTTCAGAGCAATAACCGCATATGGTTTCACCTTCATATCTACACTTTTTCTCTGTGTGGCCATACCTCAAACACTTTTTACACCACATGGGTCTGTTCACGAAGGGGTATACCTTGGTATTTCCTGCTAAACCAGGGATGTAGATACTACTTGGCAGATTCCTGACATTGAAGGTTACTAAGAAGGCGCGGGTATCTTGGTACTTGGATCTTATGAAGGTGGCCAATTCAATATTCACAATATAGGAATATTTGGACAGGAGCCAGTTCTTGAACTCATCGATCGTTTCCTCATCGAACTCAATTCCACTCACATATATGACTCCTTTCTTGTAGTTGAAGGGTTCATATGGGGATATTCTGCAAGTTTTGTTAGTTATTGAGGTAATTTTTGACAGTTTTTCCATTTTATTCTGTGAGCTTATTTGTGCAATAAAAGATGATTGATTCAGAGTGAAGATTGATGAAAGATTGATTCTAGCTATTTTTTTTATTTCATTATAGACTTGGAATGCATTTATTGTTCTCTTGAGTTCGCCATTGAATTCTATTTTAATGTAGAATCTATTATCAGTTTCACCTGGCATTATCATGGTCTCTGTGATGTCGATTCTCTTCAGTGGTTTGTTCTTTATAGTCATGCTCTTATTGTTTTCATCAAGTTTGTTTTTTGGGTTGGTTAGGTCTGACAGCTGGTTCAGTGCCTGTGTTATCTTTCTTCCCAATTGTCCCTCTATTTTATTCTTTTCCAAAGTTGAAGTCAGTTCGACTATTTGGGTTAGAATGTTTTCTATTTTTGACTCGGGGTCATTCGCTGGGGATAAATCATGGTTGCTATCGTTTGGAGTGTCTTCAATCACTGGAGAACTTTCCATCTCTTCAATGATATCTGAAGTTGAAGGGTGATTCTCAGTAAAAGGTAAGTTAATTTCCCTTCCATTGTCACGGGTTCTCTCTTTCTTATTTATTTCATTCACTGGGGAATGTTCCCCTTTTCTCTTATGTCCCTTTCCCATCTTCCCTAATTTAGAGTCCTCCCTGACAATACCAGGGGGACTTATACAAAAAAGAAAAACCTAATGAAGAATTTAATATTATATACAGAATAGTAATAAACAAAAACAATTTACCCCAAGGTTATGGGGGGAGCCCCGTTGGTCCTACCAAACAATAGCACGCTATTAGAAAAATGATATTATTGGTGCAATTGTACAAAAGAAAAAAATAATATTGGTAGTTAACAGTATCACCGCGGGAAGGTGGGGTCTCCTAGGTGAAAAACCAATACAATTGTAAAGATAGAACACCCTATGTATCAAAACCTTGTCTTAATTCCACTGTACCCAATGTCATAAGATCGAAAATAATCAATGTATATTTATGATACCAATTCACATAAGGTACGGGAATACTTGTTCCTCATTTATACCCGAGACTGAATTTTCCGGTCAAATTTCATGTTAAATAAATGTCAAAACATGTCTCAAATTTCTAATGTTACGTGTCAGCTTAAAACAGTTAATATTATTCTATTTTAATAAATAAACTACACATTTAAGAAATAATATTTTCAACTTTTTATATTAATATTCTTTCAAAACACAATTATAAACCGAGACAGAAATTTCCAAGAACGAAATTTCCCAGAGCCTACACAACACATTGAAATAGATAAAATTATACTATCACTTCAACTTTGCAAAACTTTCGGAAAATCTTGTCAGTTAAAATTTCTAGAGCATTGGATTTAGTTATGAATAAACAAAAAAAATTATTGACTGATTTAGCAACTTTAGTTATCCTGGCCTGGATGGTAGCTCGTGCAAGCTATCAAATTGATTTTTTTTCTAAAAATTTAAAGAGTTACGCCAAAGATATTATGCTACAATAAGATACACAACTGTCGACAATTTTTATTTCAAAAGTGTGTTGTGGCGCAGTCTGGTTTTAAAAGCGGGAAATAGAATAGAAATATTGTAAGGACAATCGAGGTATGTCGTGTTCGTGACGTCATAACAGCAACACTAAAATAATATTTAAGACAATTGAAGAACGTTCTATTATAAAACAGAGATGAATCCATTGATGTTATTCACACTGCTTAACCTTAATTTTCTATTTATGTGTGTTGCCTAGTTGATGTCACGGTCACAAATCACTCGATTTGTAACCACAGCTCACAAAGCTTTACTCTTTGATGCCTTCCCTAAATCCCTAGAAGGAATACCAATATTGATAAGTAGCGACAATTGAGTGATTTGTGACGTGACGTAAGCAAGGGAACAAATTTAAAAAGAAAATTAGGGGTTTGGCAGGTTAAATAATTGATTATATATATATTTATTTATTATACTATGCAAATTAATAGCTATTTTTTACAAATTTACTTTAAAATTTAAATATGATTTTAGAGTGTTGCTGTTATAACGTCACGCACACAAAATACCTCGATTGTCCTTACTATATTTCAATTCTATTGGAATAGAATTTGCTTCGTCAAAGTTTCAAACTTACTGCAATTACGAATCTGAAAATAAGATTTAAAAAAGAAATTAGGTGATGGCTCATGTTTGACATAACGTGTATTTATAATATAGAGAAGAAAAGTATGAAAAACCCAACATCGTACACAGAGAAAAAAGTTTACTCATATCTAATGGGTCAACAATTTATGCTTTGAATCAATTTATTACGTGAGTTGGTTGGACTTTATTCATGTTTTCATGTGTGTTAAAGCAACTATGACATGGTGTGTAATCAAACATTAGCTAATTCAATTAATTTTATAGATTGAATCAACTTACTATGAGAGTTAAAAGTTACTTTTTGGAGAATTTTAAAGTATGTTTAAACAATTATGACAGAGTGCCAGAGCTGGGCGTTCCGCACGAATGTTCGCGAACCGGTTCGGACTGGAAAATGGGTTCGGACATTCGGATTCGGAACCTCTTCAAAAACGGTTCAGACTTCAGTGTTCGGAACGTCTTTTTCGCAAGTCCGAACCTCCGTACCCGGGAAAACTGACCTGTTCATTTAATTATTTTACGTTCTGAACATGTACCGTACCTATCGGCTACTATTATATACATAGGTTTCTGCTTAAACACTGAAGTGAAGAATATGCGTCTTTCCCCGCACTTCTTCCATTACGTTATTCATCCTTTCTTGAATAGCGGTAAGTTTTATAATAATCTTAACAAGTTAATTCTTTAATAACAGTTTATGTTCCCTCAAATCTCAATTAAAATTGCTTGAAATATGTAGAACTATAGGGTTATAAACGTATATATTAGGTAACATTGCATAACACCCTACCCTAGTACCTTAGCCGTTGGCTAACCAGTCCTCATGGAAAAATAATAATAACTTAAATTCAAGACCAATTTCAAAGCTGTCTTTTCAATCATTAGACAAAAACGAAGGTGATAAATGGTAATATACTCATATTATGAGCATTTATTCAAATCTATAATAATATTAGGAATATACATATCAGAGATCTTTCCAGGCATTAGATGCAAGTGTTTTTCAGTACATAAGGGTGAATATTTCACTATAATCAGTTAACTGTAACTCTTATAGCGGCTTAGCAAGATCAAATATGTGCGAGAATAATTGCGCACACCAAGCTTCGTACAATAACATCTTATAAATATTTGTTTCTTGTCTTAGCTTGTTACTTTTATTTTGAATGATGATTTTTTCTTTTGCTTTTACTAATGTATGAAATACTATAAATATCAAATGAAGGTTTTTAAAAGAAAAAATATTGAAATGACTCAAATGAGCTAACTTTTGACGGCTAAGTAGGAAGGCTGAACAGATAATTTAAGATCGAGTATTCGGCTATTAGCTTTACAATTGAATTGATTATAATTTATATATAGGTATTATAATATTATATGTATATAAGTTATAATATAAATAACTTTGAGAAATATTCACAGTAATCTTCACTGTCTGACCTTTCTAATAAATTGAAGAGAAGAAAAAGTTATGCAAGCAAATAGAGTATAGGAATAGCATAATACGGTATCTATAGTACTTTCATATTCAAACAAATGCAAAAAGTTTTTATATCATCAGTTCTCTAGATAGAATTAACCAAAAATGTTGTAACATAAATGAAAAATTGAAAACTAATAGTAAAAACTTAATCCTTATTTAATTAGATACTTTAATATGGATACATTGTCTTGCATTGTTATGACGACAGAGTTGGTTTTAATTTTTCTTTGCATGAAATTCGGAGGTCAGAAGAAAATTCAGAATAACTTAAACTACGTATTGGAGTGGAGACTGGAGGGGAACTTTAAAGATACTTAATGCTCATTCAGTCATACTCAATGATACTAACTTATTAAGTATAGTAAGTACAGTGGAACTCCTTTATAGTGAACTCCTGTATAGTGAATCACGCTGAATAGTAAAATCCGGTATATATAGCGAACAAACCTCTATAGTGAACATATTTAGGTTAGTTTACACAAATATTCGTAAGTTTTCTATGAATCTCTTATTCCTATTTAGTAAACTCTCTAAATTAGTTGTATTTCATGAAATAGCAGTTCTACCAGTGCAAATCCTCTATAATGTAGTGATGTGAAGTCACAGTATAATTATTATTATAAATTTATTATATTAACCCTAATGAATTTGACGTATGTTTTATAGGCATATCTTTTTTAAATTACTTTATATATTTCATGTCATTTCTTTAAATTTACTGGCCTTTCTTGACTTTGTTCCTACATAAATACCAACTATATTTTTTAATTCAAAAGTTAAATATTTACGTATCGGCGTAAATCAGCATAAATTATGGAATTAATTGTACTTTAATTAGTGACGTGTGGCAACGTAGAAATACAGATTGGTTACCCAACACGCAAGAATGTGTCCACGTTTTATGTAGTAGTGACAAATGCGCGAGCTGTGATTGTTTCACACTCCATCCAATAACAGTTCAACTCACTCAGTTGCCAATCTCTTATATAGCTATGTATTTATTTCTCCTTATATATTCAATATTTTTACTTGAAATTTGGTACACATTAGTTTAGTACAAAAACTAACAACTTGTAAAAATACGGTAACGTAGGTTTATAAATAAGACATGTGTTTTTTAACATAGAGTCAAACCTTCTCGTTGTAACTTGTTTCTGACAAATAGTTAGTATCTTGTTGAAAAAACTGTTTTTTTCATATAGGTTGCCCTAATAGCCTTGGAAGCATAAGTTAGTAAAAGGGCCGAATATAAATGTGTAGACTGTAGTTCACTTTTATTTTTCCTAATTTTTAGATATAAAATATATACCTATAAAATCAGAGGTTAGCTTACAAATGTTCGGACTAAATGTTTGGTTCGGAACAAATGTTCGGACCAAACTTTTCCAAATTGGGTTCGCTATACGGAGGTTGGGAACCCAAAATCGACGAATATTCGGGTTCGGAACCTAAAAAAAGGTTCGCGCGCCCAGCACTGCAGAGTGCATTGTAGGAACTCACAAAGACTGGTAATCCAAAGTATCTGGTGTATAAATTAACTTACTATGAGAGTTGGCGCAACTTTTTTTTAAGTTTAGGAGTGAGTCAAAACGACTGTTTTGTTATAACCTAAGTCAATTTAACTACTTTTAAGTAGTACCTGCAACTCACCACGTAGGAAGACGCAAAATAACCCATTCATATAAGTCAAAACAAATCAAATTTGATTCAACTAATCCTTTCTCTGTGAGTATATCAACCTTTTCATGAACAGTTGAAAATGTTTTCTGTTCACGAAAACCACAACGATTCGATATTATGCCTTGAAATTAGATAAGCTCTTTGATAAAGCATATGCTCGAAACATTTTGCTCAAGCCTTAACAAAAAGCATATGCTCGAATGATTTTGCTTAAAGGTCTAATAAAAAGCATATGCTCAAATGATTTTGCTTAAAGGTCTAATAAAAAGCATATGCTCAAATGATTTTGCTTAAAGCCCTTACAAAATGCTTATGCTTCAAAAAAGTAAAAGCAAATTCTTACGAGCATATGCGAAATAAGCCATGTCACAGCCGTACTTATCATAATCATTCAACTTTATAGTAATTGGTCCTGGTTATAGGTATTCAGATAAAACTCATAAAAGTGAAGTAGTTAATGAAACTATTCTTTGTGAGCCCATTTAGTAATTGCATCATAGAACATCCAATAAATATATTCCATCTTCGCTAGGTTTTGAAAAAAAAGTATTAAAAAAATTATAACAATCAATATATGGAGCTAATTTCAAAAGAATAAGTAAAATTACTTTTTTTTTTGTTATGTACCTATTTTGTAGAATTCTAAATCTATACAAATTGAAAAAAATAGACTGTAAATGTAACTGGTTTCATAAATTATAAAAATATCAACTTTAAACGGTGGATAGCTATGGTTTATAACTGACATCATGTCAAATCTTCTAAAGTTTGGATAACCGATTGGCACTACAAACACTAGTGTGAATTCAATGACCAGCTTCCTTCCTAGCTGCGGCGTATCGAGTGGCAACATTGTCCCAGTTGACGACGTTGAAGAAAGCCTTAGCGTAGTCAGCACGGAGGTTCTTGTACTGGAGATAGTAAGCGTGTTCCCAGACATCCAAACCTAGCAGAGGAACCAGACCTGTGGGGAGAAGTGAATTCAGTGGCAAGGTGGAAGTTAAGAGTTATTTATTGGCTGCCAAATGAAATAATAGAATACAGAAAATAAAATACGGTACAAATCTGAAGAGTAGCTACCAATCACTGAATTTTTAAAATTATATTTTTAGAATATGAATAGAATGCTAAAATCAGTTTTATAAATTCCAAATTGTAGACCCTTTACTAACCAGTGGTGAGCTGGAGAGGGTCCTGGTTTTGGCAGGTGGTAACCTCCAGAGTGTCTTTCTTGGGGCAGTACCCAAGCCATCCCCATCCAGATCCCTTGACAGCAACACTAGCAGCGCAGAACTTATCCTGAGGATGAGAGCAACAAACAATGAGGTTTCATTGTGTAAAAATAATATAATAAAAATGACAATTAGCTAATTATAGCTATAAGGTGCTTAAGAGTGAGAAACTAACTAAATTTTGAGAGGTTAAATAAAGGAGAAACAATTTGCAAGTTTAGTTTTAAATAAATGCTAATGAATTTAATTTGCATTAGAAGCTAAAGGAATTTCCTACTTACCTTGAAAGCTTGAAGTCCTCCAAAGCTGGAGTCAATAGCCTGCAGAAGTTCTCCCGATGGAGTGGTGGAGTTAGGAGTCATGTTACTCCAGAAAATGGTGTGGTTGAGATGTCCACCACCATTGAATTTGATGGCAGGCCAAAGAGCATTGCAAGACGCTATGTCTCCATTAGCTTGAGCTTCAATGAGCTGAAAACAAGTGAGTGAATTCTATTATAAACAAAAATGTAAAGATCGATGTAAGATCACCATTTCAATTAACATCAGTTAAAAAATCATAAGATGATAGTTAAAATGATTTAGATCTTTATATAGTTTTATGAAGAGATGGATCTAAGATCACCATTGCAATCAATAAACATCAGTAAAAGATCATAAGATGATAGTTAAAATGATTTAGATCTTTATATAGTTTTATGAAGAGATGGATCTAAGATCACCATTGCAATCAATAAACATCAGTAAAAGATCTTAAGATGATGGATGGTTAAAATGATTTAACTCTTCATATAGTTTCATGGAGAAATGAATTCTCTATTGAAATTATTAGTTACTTTGAAATGAAAAAAATATTCCAGCTAGTAAACAACAGAGTTAGTATAGATGAATAAATAATTATTTATTAGATGTAGCTTTACATTCATGCCTAATTCATGCAACATCCAACAGAGACTATTGAAGACAAAGAACTACAGTCTTGACTATTACTGTGATTGGATAATGAATAATCTTATTTTGAAGAAACTAAATATCGGAATGATAAGCAGCTTGTGAGGATGGTAATTATCTGTTATGTAGCTGCTACATATATTACTCATCTACAGAGAACAATCTTCATTATTTTTTCATTGGCTTCAGTAAAATAATTGATTAGTTATTATGCAGTTTAGAGTCTGCTTTGGGGCCAAATGCCATATCGCTGGTACCAAAGGGAAATTACGTACAAGGGGATATAGAAGCAGTTAGTCTGATAGAAAAGTGGCTACATGAACAAAGTCACCAGTCAGTGACAAAGCCCATAAATGAAGAAAAGCTACTACGTGAATGCAGTCACTTACAAAGTAATGTGACGAAAAACGACACAAGCACCAGTAGCTGCACTCACGGATGGAAGAGGTGATAGTATATTAAGCCTATGTAACAGCTTTAACAACATAGAAAAATGATAAACATGGTGACATATGAAGAAAATGAATTTTGAAACACAAAGAAAAAAACAAGAGACCCTGGATGCCTATAGTAACATTGAAAATATTTTTCTCAATGTAACATTGAGAATATTTTTCTCAATGTAACATTGAGAATATTTTTCTCAATGTTACTCCATTATTTCAAAGATTTTCTTATAGTAGGTGATGAGAAAAAGTAATAGCTACCTTAGTTGTGGCAGCCTTAAGGTTGTTGATGTATGCCTGGTGATGTTTGGTGTGATGTATCTCCATGATGAGGCCAGAGATGTGAGGCTCTAGAGCAGTGTACTCGTACTTCAGGGGAGGCAATGAGTGACTACCCTTCTCTTCACCTAAGGAAATTATTAAAAAATTAGGAATATTCAATTTAGCTACGGATAAAAAGGAACACTAGTACTGAAGGGTACATTTCGACAGTCATAGTTATCATTTTCAACTAAAAACTGTAATGGAACATCAAAATATAAAATACACTGATTTATAGAACATTAAAATAGTTAAAATTCTAATTAAAAATCAAATAAAAGTTAAAGAATATAGCTAGTTCTAGGTAGCAATCCATAGCATTAAATTATACTATTTAAAGGGGTGGTACCTTTGGACACACTTTTTCTCTAAGGTGGGTAAATCGATAAAGCGACATTAATAATGGAATAAAATGTTATATTATTATTAAAAATCCTATTAAATTTTTTTTAAATTAATTAGCAAATGCAGCATCACCTACTGGAGTAAGTTGGAACTACAAATATCATTAGTAAACAAATGATTGACAGAAACAAATATGCACACAGCAGTCATACTATCCTTACATTGTATTAAATTGTTTCTAATTTTCTATAAATTTTAAATTGTTCCTATAAGTTAATTTTTAGTATATACGCTAAAGAACCATTATAGGATTGCTTCTCATTTTAAACATCTGATTAGGAATGTAAACAATAACAATTCTCAGCACCCCTTGAGGTGAACGCTGGATTTAAAACCAAATTATTAATTAATTATCCTTACGGGCGTTACTTATACATAAGACTAATGAACTATATGCAACTAATTACATTTTCATTTAAAAAATGACATTTTTTAGAAAGTTTACTGCCCCTTTAAAGTTGAATAGAAATGATTTCAAATCAAAATTGATCATTAAAGTAATAACAGAAAGAAGAGAAAAAGTGCTTTAGATTATAAATAGAGAAAAGCAATTTGAATTAACTATCTTTGCCAGACAAGTTGGTAAAACAATTAAAATTATATAGAGAAGAGAAGCACATCTGTTGATAAGATATTTCATTATATAGCTATTTATTAATATGTCAATTTAAATTCATGAAGAAAACTAGCTATTCATTTTTATCACCAGAAATGAACAACCATATAGAATCATGCAATTTAGCTATAGAATCATGCAATTTAGCTATATATAACTGAATACAAGTATTAACACAACGGAAAGTTAGCACTTGCTTTATGAAGAATGTAATCATAAAATTATATGAGCAAAAGTTAAGTAAGAACACAACATTATAAACAGACCTAACTCAGCTTTGACAGCATTGTAGAGGGAATCAAACTGAGGGTTGAGTACAGCTGGTTGAGCAGCTTTGCCTTTCTCCTGTACAGTAATGCCGGCGACATAGTCAGCCATCTCCTTAATGCTCTGTGCCTCAGAACTAGCATTGGCCAGCTGTGATGAAAGAGAAGTTCCTTTAGGTGTAATCAACCAAAATGGCCCAATTGATAACACATTTATGTATCACTTCATCACTAACCTGGTTCTTTCTGATCTGGTCAACTTCAATGCCAGAAAGCTCAGCCAGCTTCTTTTCAAGTACTACAATGTAGCTCTCCATTGTTATGATTTAGTTTTTAAATATGAACTATAAATCTGCAAAAAAGTAGGGACTTAATATTCAAATTATAATAAAAACAATAGCGTCAAAACGGTTAATCCCCACAGACAGCCGAAACTAAAATGTGCGGGCATTACCCCACACCCCCCTTTATCTCCAAAACTATTTGGAAATTTAGATTTCTGTTTAAGGTATTGGGAATTTGTATAAAACTTGTCGGTGGAATTCTAGCTATTTATTCCTACCCTTACTATTCGGTAATAAATTCATAAATTGGGAAAATGTTGTTGGATCAGCCATATTATTAGAAATTGTAGATGAATTTTTTCAAATTTTTGAAAAAACCAGTGGAATTTTGTGCACCAAATACAGGCTTGATCACTAGTAAATTTTGGGACAATTTCTCTCTGTAGATTTTTAATTTTCTCTCCAAAATGGCCAAAAATCTCAAAATACTTTCCAATAATTACATGTAAACATAAAAATTAACTAGAAAATTGTCGCCAGATGGGCGGATAATTCAGGAGATTAATTTCAAAGCCTCAACAGTCCACTCTGAAAAATACCTCAGGCTAACAGATGATTTTGAGAGGCTAAATGCTGCAGTTCCCATTAATTTATTAATGTATTTTAAGGTTTGCTAAACTCCAATAATCCATCAGAAAAGAGTATGTTACAGAGTGTGTCAGTTAAAGCCAATTAATTGGCTTAGATTTCAAAAAGTAAAACTCAGTTGTCTAATTGGCTTTAAATTTTGGATTAATTTCTATGTTCCCATGTTAATTTTGGCTTGAAATCTTCAAAAATTTAGCCAAATTGGCTTGGCTCAGAATTTTGTGAAATTTTGGCTAACAATTTTCCAGTCACTGAAACATGGGAAAAGACCAATTTTTCCAGAGTGATCAAGTAAAATAGAATGGCTCTTAAACTCTCCATTTGTCCAGTCTGCAGAATGTGTCTCTTCTCCCGCAGAGATTTTAATTTGAGAGACGGTTACTCTCCGACTCTCAGTACTCAGTAGCAGATTCAGAATCTCCTGCAGCTAAATTAATGGTAACATAGGAATTAATTCAAGATCTCCCGCAGAGATCTCAAATTTCTAAAATTCAATCAAAAACTCCAGTAGAGAGTCTTGGAAAAATAAATGTTTCATATTCTGCAGACCAGCCATTTTTCTCTCTAAAAATCACAAAATTTCTCTCAAAAATGATCAAAAATTCTCTCAAAAACTGAAAATAACATTGTAATAGTCTATAGGAGAGAAATTGATATTTCTCGCCATTTGTAATTGAAGTGCTTAAAATAACTGTCACAAACTCACCATTAAAACGGTGAGTTTGGGCATTCTTTATTAGCTACCTGGCGAGTGGTGACAACAGTCACCTGATAAACTTCATGCATCTTTTGCAGAGTAGGTCTGTGATATAAAGTAGCATATAGGTATATCATTAATCATTACGGTTACTATTCATTAGTCCGACTTCCCATTAGTCTGATACTTTTGTAGTTTATTAGGGGCGTGCCACCCCCGAACCCCCCTGCCAGGTCAATAAACAATCATGAAGTGTGCAGTACAACAAACTAGCAGATACAATCATACAACAAACTACATTAAATGATGAAATAGAGTGATGGATTGCATCATAAATTACTATTAGAAATAGGTAAAGTAAAATGAAAGAGTAATATAAAATTTTAAAAGTTAAAGAAATGAAAAATTAATTTATTATTTAGATTAGTTATTAATGGAGTATACCTATTTAATCATATTATTTATTTTAATCAAAAAATAAAAATAACACAGAAAGATGGAAATGTCGGACTAATAGGGCCACGGGGCATCGGACTATTGAGAAGTCCCCAGTCATTACAGACTTACAGTAACATCACATGTGAATAAAAGAGGAAATTCAGGATTGTTCACACAGAAAACATTAAAAAGGTCCCATATTCTGCAGACTGGTGACAGTGTCAACGATACGTATCTAAAAGCTGAGCGGCGCACACCAGTACGGCGCACCACTGTACATTCTATTAGATAGGTAATTTGAATAAAGATTAATGATAAATGGAGTGAATTTGATAGGTAATTGTCGTATCAAATTTATGTCTGACACCTGACGGTACCTGCATCCAATGTTTATACTACACAGTTTAATTATTTGATTGAGATGTTTAATTTGGAATAGGAAATAAAATTCATCATAGAAAACTGTAATTGTAATTTTATGGGGTAACTATTGTAAACTTTCAGTTTGAGATGTAAATAAAAACTTATCAGTTAGCCGTTAGGTAGATGTATCGGGGGGCGTGCCGCCCCCCGAACCCCCCTGCCAGGTCATTAAACAATCATGAAGTGTGCAGAACAACAAACTAGCGGATACAACAAACTACATAACAGTTTTTCACATTGAGGTCATTAATAGAAAGTACAGTGGTGCGCCGTATTGTAGTGCGCCGTTATGTGGTGCGCCGCTCAGCTTTTAGATACTTATGGTGTCAACAATCAAAAGGTAAAAAAACATAGGCTAAGCTAGCTATGGAAAAATTATGGAGTCCAGTTTGAGACTGAGTCTGGACTCTGGTAATTTCCTGAAAAGACGAGTAGGTAGGTACCTACTGGCTACTACGATACTACTGAGCAAATAACTAAATTACAATCATACTCAATCTGGCTGCAGCCACACAGTCATTAGCTTATTAGGTAACTAGCCACAAAACATTGAATATTCAATGTTCTGTGTAACTAGCTAGGTATCTATAGCGATATCATCTTTTTGCTACACGAGTACCGGGTAACAAAATAGCAATTTGTATGAAACAAAAGGCAGCAGCACCAAAGATATTATACTGTATATATCTTTGGCAGCACGACATAGAAGCCGATACTGAATTACTGACTAGATAGGTAGGTAGATAGTTCAGCAGTCCACAACTCCCTCCTAGAAAAATAAGAAACATTATTTAGCTACATAGGAAAAGGTAGTAGGTACCAAAGAATTAAGAACATAAAAGTGCAGTCATAGTTCTAAACCTATTACACAATCGATATCAAAGTAAAATTAACGATCGGCATGACGTAAATAAGCTGGTTTCTTCATATTCATAACCGGCGACAAACACATTACCAGTCTGGTAGCTAGCATGATAAGCAGTGATGACAATTGAGTAAATGCATTCAAGGACATTGCAACAGAGTAGCAATAGCGCGAAAATGTTACAATATTGCTCTTCCCACCCCTTTACACCAGTGTCTTCATTGGCTGCTTGAAAACAACTGAAAAATAAACATAAAGCACATAGCTCAAAAATGCTATTTGTTGCTTTGAATAGTAAATACTCAATTGATAATTTTACACATTAAAAACATGAACTTTTCATCACCGAAATAGATATAATTATTTAACCAAGTATCAATTCCTATCTTTAAAAAAAGTAGGTTGGTATCTAGGCTATAATTAATCTAATCTGTTCACTCTAAAAATATAACTTATTATCTTCCTATGGAAGCACAAAATTAACAATGCACAAATTCTGGCTTAATACTTGGGCATGTTAGATATAACACCTTATATAAGTTTATCAAACCTTTCCGGGTTTATAAATGAAAGTCATAAATATTTTGAAAAGACTAAACATTTGAAAAAAAATTGTAAACGGAAATGGCATTCTCAAGTCATCTCATTAATTTTAGGCTCATTGTGCCCCAGACAACGGAGGTAGGTAGGTAAGTGGAATCACGATCGAGTGTGACGTCATGACTTTTGTGCAAGAAGTGTCAATAGTTCTCACTTACTTTATTTCAAAAGGTGACAAATATTCTTAAGTATAACAAAAGAACGATCATCATTGTTTTTCTTTTTAATATATGAAGGTAAAAATTGATAGGTACATAACAAATATTCTTTGATAAAGTCCTGTATAGTGAACAAGTCTCAGTAATGACATACCCTGTATAATGAATATTTTATTTAGTTTACCATAAAATGGCTATGAGTTTCCTATGTATATCTATTCAGTAATCTAGTCGTATTTCATCATAGAGGAGTTATACCAGTACAACTCCTCTATAATGAAGACCTGTATAATAAAACATCCCACCGCTTTAGAGACTTGAGAAATGAAGTAGGTGGACAGCACCTACTTTGAAAAGCAGCGGCGCTGCCGCTACATCAGAATGTAGCGGCAGCGCTAGAGCGCTAATTATCATATATGTTGTAAAATTGAATTTATTATTTTTACGGCCACGTACAGTGTAGAAATTAATTGTTGATCCCCTGAAAAAAGATTACACGCAAGGATAGGAACAAATACAAAATAGCTACCGGACATAACTGTCCTTGATCAGGAGAAAA
This sequence comes from Caprella mutica, assembly GCA_947561585.1. Lineage (NCBI taxonomy): Eukaryota > Metazoa > Arthropoda > Malacostraca > Amphipoda > Caprellidae > Caprella > Caprella mutica. The sequence continues at coordinate 112,703 of CANNZV010000591.1, forward strand.
CTCAGAGTGTCTGTGTCGAAAAACCTTTCAATGTAGAATACTGAAACTAATTGCATCTTATGTTTCACCTGTTACCAGGCCTCTTTCAAAGGATACACACAAGGTTACTATGGGCAGAGAAGTATCTTAAGACTGATTACCAAACAGTACTCTACAAAGACAAAATGCGTGAAAACTCTCGCCGGCCCCGACTGATGGGCTAAGCTTGGATCCCTCATGCCCCACCACTTCAACATGGAAGTGGAGGTTTGATAATTTGGGCTGGAACCATTGGAAATGAACTGGTTGGATCTTCCAGGATTCCAGGAGTGAAAATAAATTCTTCTAATTATATTAACTTTTTTTTAATTGTGGATTTTTTCATTGGCTGAAAAGGAAACCTGCCGCGTAAAAAAAGTTATTTTCATACAAAACAACGTTCCTTCTCACTCTACTAAGGGAACTGTGAGTTTCACCCAATTGAAGAACCTCAGTCCATCCTGTAGCAGAATGTGTATGTGCGAAAACGTCAGTTCTCATTGAAAGATGAGCTCTGGAAGGATACTGAAGACTCTTGTATGGATCTCTAGACTCCTATATAGTGAACTAGTTGTGGTTCATTATAGAGGAGTTACACTGTTCTTAACTTTGTACTTTCTTTAACCAATGAAAAAGTCAGTTTACGTGAATTATTTTCTCTTTTCAGCTAACCCTGAATGAAAAAAAAGAGGATTCTGAAAAACGAAACTGTTCAACATCTTCACAAGATCTAAACCTAAGGTTGTTATTTAAATATAATATAATGAAACTCCTAAAGTCGGTTTAACTGCTAGGGCAATGAAACAATGAAAGAGTTCTACAGTTTACTCGATGAATGTGCTAAAAATGTTTCTTTCGTGTTCATTTTATTTCTTCATTGTTGTGGCTGTAGCTGGAGAAAAAATGAATTAATATTACAAATTCATACATCATAGCTACCTAATATTAAAAATTGTATGCAGGGCCTGTACATAAAAAAAAATTATTGCTTAATATTGTAGAACTAAAGCAGTGGTTCTTAAATTGGGGTGCCCGGCACCCCTTTGGGGCTTGGAATGTTTGGCTGTGGTATTATTCATATGTAACTTATAAGTTCGGTTCTTGCTGTTTATATCACGCAGAATGTACATGAGTGTATTTGCCATTTTCGAAATTCATATAATAACCAAATATATAATAATAGTAGCTTTCCAATCTATTCTATTGGATTACAATGCTAATGCAGAGGGTGCCTGAGAAAAGCAAGGGGTGTGTGAGAAAAATACTTTAAGAACCACTGAACTAAAGTATTAAACTATCAGCTGAAGATCATATTGAAATTTAGTTCTACATAGGTACATATTTATATGCTCATATATTTTATATACAATATCAAAAGATATTATGCTACAACAAGCTACACAACTCTCTGAATTCGGGTTTAAAAATGCATCGTGCTGCCACTTATGTTTCAAAGGCGTTACTAGTCATTTTTAGTAATTTTAAATATTTACTTGAAAGAACATAAACACAAATAGTACTGTAATTAGCAAGCAAGTTTAAAAAGCTCTCCACAATGTTTTAATTAACACTAAATATCCGATGTTGCGTACCAACGGCTAGTAGGCACTTTGAAACACAGATGGCAGCATGATGCAATTCTGAAGCCGGAATATCCAAGAGTGGTGCATCTTATTGTAGTTAATATCTTACATAATACAAAGCTGAGAAAACAGATTGTAGTTGTACGTTCTTTGTTTTTAATAGAGATTAAAATTCTATAAACTGTTCAGCTCTCGTCACTTTAGAATTTTTTTTATCGTTTAATATTGAATAGATATATTTTTCAATCTTGATTAGAAATAAGTAAAAAAATAAAGGTTGCACCACGGTACAAATTTAAAACAAACAGAATATTTTTATTTTTGGTAGAAATTAGAATTGTTCACCAAGAAGTGAAATAACTATTGTACTCTATTAAATATAAAATATCATTAGCTATAAGCATATAAAAACAAAAAAAAAATATTAATCACCAACAAGAATAACAATCAGGGGGAGGTATTTCAGGCTCTGCTGCTAACTAGTTGCAACAAAAAAAGTAAGGTAGGTAGTCCTCCGCCGTCATATGAATGAAATTAGAAGGCATTGTGTAACAATAAATTTTAGAGTAAAGTAATAGTCGAAGGGCAGAGTGATTTAAAATGCTTACCCATTTAATGAACCATCAGGCTGTGTGTTTTGATAGGCAGCTTCTTTATCAGTGACCCTGTGGTCTAGACCCTGACCTCTCTTATCCCTTGGGTAGAGACTCTTCCTCGCCATCCTCTCTTCTCTCGTCATTTGGGACGCTATGAAAAACTTCTCCCTGAACTCAACCTGCAGGTCACTCATTGCCACCACTGCATCGTCACTAGACTACAGGGAAAAAGGATTTGATTTATGGGTTATAATTATGAGCAGTTCATATCCTTTATGTTGCATATACTAAGTAACTACTTATTAGGATCAGGAAAAGTAAACTTTCACCGATGAGATTACATAATAGCTATCTAACTATGTGTAATAGCACTTTCAAGTTTCAATCATGTCAAGAATAAACTATTCTATCAACTAATTAATTGAAGTTTAAAGTCTGCATAATATAAGATTGTTACATCGCTGTAGTGGAAAGAAAAATAATATAAGGGGATTTTGAAACAGTTTCAAATAGCTACAACTATCTTCAGAATATTTCTTAGAGTAGGTCAAGTTAAAACATAACAGTTCAATTTTCTGTACAAAAGAAGAGAAAAAACAACAATAGAATAATACTAAGTACTTAAATTCACTCAAGCAAACATGGACAGTTAACGTACTGTAGGTTCCTTTGTCTTGACCATGGTGAGTAATCTCCTGCTTGTGTGGGAGTTCAGGACTTGTTCACAGTTGTAGATGAGATCCAGACAGGGATGAGTAGGAACCATTGAACTGCTGTATTCGTCTCTGAGAGCAACAATGCAAGGAATTTCATTGAGAAATATCAAAATAGGAAATAAATTAAATAGGCTTAAAGATAACATCAGAGCAGTCAAAGCTTCAATTTTTTCCACAGTAAGACTGATGTGTCGAGGAAATCTAACTACAAGGTGATCAAAAAACAACTGATCTGTTTCGTTTGTTAATAAAATAAAAACTAAAAAAACTAGAGTATTCAGACAAAATTGATTAAAAAGAGAACCTTTGAGAATTTTTTCTTTCTTTATATTTTAAAAATGATATTTTTTGAATAGTAGACGCAGTTTGGTAGACAATGTCGCACTCTTTTTACGGTCTGTCTTATCACTTTCTCCAGGATTTTTCCTATCACCTCAAAATTTCATGTGAAAATAGAAGATACTTCATTGTTGTTTTTCAAATCTTATTACAACTCACACTTAGCTATTACAAAACAAAAGGACGATCCACTTAAATTATCACTTTATACTACTACTCACCGCATGACTGGTAACCAGTAAACCAGTCTGCCACCCAACACCAGTACTTTGGCTGAAAAATTTAGCAGATCTCTAAAAACTTCGTAGAGGTTATACTGAGTTTTACTGGGATAGTGAGGACCTGAAAATAAAATAATCATTGTACATTTCACTAGCTAGTACTTCTACTGATAACTAGAAATGATAATTTATCCTTGAATTGTCCTCCTAAGACAACTTGTCGTCCTAGGACCTGAGACAACTTGTCCTTATAAGAAAAAAAATTTGTCCTCCTAGGACTAACAACGAACCACATGTACAAATTATTAGTTAATACAACAATAGACAACATCAGGAGTATACATTTGAAGTCTAATAATGATATGAAAATACAAATAGTAATGACCTTGTGAACCGTCTTCATTGGTGTTGTCTTTTCTTTCAATATTGACATTATTTTGAACTTCCACAGGAGTTTTTTCCTGTTCATCGACAGTGGAGGATAATTCTCTCTCTTGAGAATTAGAGAATTCCTTGCCAACTCGAGAGGTGGATTCTCTGATTCCGTAAGGGGCTACAAGAATAACACAATTGGATTAAAACACCAAAAGAACAGATTTAGAATGTTACACAACTGAGAAAAGTTAAGAACAAGAATATTAAGTTAGCTATCTTCATTTTATATCTATTAACGTTTCACAACTTACGGTCACAAATGACAGCATCTAGAAATGGTCTGTCAGTCCAGAAGTTTCTGCTGATGTCCACTACAGACACGTCTAAGTACCTACACCCCAGACCGTACTGCTCTAAGTTAGCTCTGATGCTTTCTGATGGCAGTCGCTCATGCTAAAAAAAATTGCCATTGTAACTAAATAGGCTAATGTCAACACAGAGGATATTAAATACTTCAGATTAAGAAGGAATACTTGAAGATCTGTTTATCGATATCACCATGAATTTGAGTGCCAATTCAAATTAACAAAAAACTTGAAAGTTGAAGTTAAACTTAAGCTTCAGAAACATAACTACTTCCGTACTTGCTATGTTCTAACTAGTAATTTTACCTAGAGAAACGAAAACGCATAGTGCAATGTTTTGAAAACAAATGAACTGCGTTTAGATATATTTTAGCAGAACTATAATTTCTGCTTCTTTCAGATAGTTTCCAAACTAACCTGCTTATGTCTGGTAGGTTTAGTTCTTGCATGGAGAGTTTGAAAGTCGATATCTGAGCCAAGAACATAAGCACCTTGATGAGCAGCCGATACCAAAATAGAACCTGAAAAGAAAGTGGTGGTGACTCTACTACAATAATCGTACATCTCAAGTTTTAACAGACTCTAAAATAATTTTCGAAACTAATGAAATATTAGTTTAACTTTATAACAAATTCGCAATGAGAACTATCCAGTATGTTGAGCACAGGAAAACCAATTAAAATGAAGAAATAGCAAATTACCAGTCCCCACAAAAGGGTCCATGACCAAAGAGTTTTTCTTCACAGCAGCAATGTTGGTCATGATGAAGGAAAGGGTAGCGTCCATACTAGTACTGCCAATGTAACTCCTCTTTTTGAGGGTGTACCGAGCTATGATGTCACGCGGACCTTCTGCAATGCATCGCCCAAAAAACAACTGAGTAGAGAAATACAAACGCAATTTGAAATATGAATTCAGCAACCGATTACGTTATAAAAATCTAGTCTTGAGAAACAACTCACTCTGTACGGATCATCAGGAATTTCATTGTTCTTGAGGCCATAGTACTCCAATAGGACAAGTTTAGTCATTGGGTTCATCAGGTCTACATCACCTTCAAACGGTAAGTAGCTGAACGACTGAAATTGAAACACTTCTATTAACTCAAAGAAATAACAAAGATAGTTACTGAAAGTAAGGATTTTTTACAAGTGAGCTACTCCATAATTAGGAAAATTCTATGTAGCTAACTAGCTATTGAAATTATTACGTCAGAAATATATGAAAACTTATAGCTATTTCTAACAGAGAAAAATATTCTATTTCTGATATAGAAACCTATTTGGTTTCTATGTTAGAAGCTACCTGATAAAAAGACAATTAGTTATCAATATTCTATAGCTATAACACAGTTCTTACTCTAGTAAGCTACGAATTGATCAAAATGCAATAAACAAATACATACTTCTATTCTTTTTAGTTTCTCGGCTGTTTTGAGAGTTTTGTTGTAAGTCTCCACACGTATTCTGAAGGTGTTGTTCTTATCAATGTGGTGGTTGATGAGAGAACTGCTCTGATGCTTGATGTCATTGTGCAGTCCATCCCTAGAGTGACCTTCTCCCCTGAACAACAGTAGAACAAATCACACAAAGCAAGATGCATACAACTAACTGCTAGCTATATAGAGCTGATCTGATTTCTTCTCTAAAGAATACTGTAAGTTTGAAATATGGTATATTTTGAATCATAAGAATACTTTGTGATGTGTAGGAATGAAGATAATTGAATATTAGCTACATATTCAAATTTGTGTAGACTTATCATCCTCTATGTAGATATATCAATAATGACATCAGCTATATTTTGGTAGCTACTTGTTAACATTAGCTAATTAGCATCTTTCGTGTTTTTCTTTTGGAATTGGTAGGTACGGTAAATTAAAATAGACATGATTAGCGAAAATTCAGCTAATGCCTAGACCTCAAGATAGTTCCTAATTCATTCTATTTAAACCTGTCAGAATATAATCATTTACTGCTTTTAAAGAATGGGTGTTGGAATATTTTGATATATTTTGGCTGATATCAGTATATTTCTAGAGAAACTAGGGATTTCATTAAATAGTAGCTATAGCTAGTAAAAGTTTGATCAAACATCTGATAGATGTTATTCTTTACATGGTTTACTGATCAATGAAATTGAATTTTCTTTAACAAAATGTTGGGTTATCTGTGAATATATGTAACAGCTAAATGAATTAGAGATAGCTAACACACCAATTATTACTAGAATTATCATTCACTCACAGATATATGAGCGTTTTTGCACAATGTCTATAAGAATCTAAAATCTGGCTAAAAAGACAGGGAAAATTTGTGCATCTAGTTGACACTTTATCAAATTAAATTACTTTTCTTTAATACTCAAGTATTTTTAGATGAACAACGTATATCATATTAAATAAATAATTTTGCTGATTCTATTGAAAACCATATTAGCAAATGTTTGATTTTAGTTGCACCCTCCCTTCATAATTGACATCATGAAAGTTTGACAATTGTATGCTACTTATTAAGATGTGTTACACTTAGGGTATTTTTTTAAATTGCTCAGAGGATTAGCTAGTAATTATTTACTCAACTTATTTCCTTTTATATTCATCATGCCTAACAATTTGTTATCCTTTAGAGTACTTTGCTAACTTTTTAAATTTCTTAGCATTCTTCCTCGGCAATATTAATAGTATTATTTAACTATATTAGAACTATTTCAAACTAGCTATATTTAGACAATCAAAACATTTGGTAGCTATAGTTTTTATCAATGAATCTATTCATTGATAACTTCAATGCATATCTCTTTAAATAGGATGTGTTCTCTTCTCTCTATTTTCATACTCTTTGTAACTTGTACTAGGTAGCTAACTACCATATCTTTAAAATAATATAAAATTTCTTTTATTAGCAAGTTTATGGAAAGTTTATCTACATCAAAAATTTGAATATCTTTCAAGCTCACCAAACTTCATATCCAGCACGTACAAGCATACAGCGAGATATAACTTTGATGGCATCAACTTCATTTTGGAACTCTAGGAACAGGAATGGCTAGAGTGGAAGTAAACAGGATTAAACACAATGGATTTGGATATTTTGTTTATAGGTCCCCTCCACTCTAAATTAAAATTACTCTAGAACTGTTTTAAAATTGTAGAAGTTATAGAACAGTTAACAGAAAAAAAAAATTGATCAAGTATTGGCTTTGTAAATAATTATTTAGGTAATAAATATTAACACTCAACCTTCACTGTGCGACTTTGTCAATCAGTTTTATTATTTTATTGATTTATTCTAAAGAATCTTAATATTTTTCTTTGCTTAGGAAGTCTGATGTTAGAGCAAAAACGGACTGCACTTAATTTACAAATAATAATGAATAGAACCAAATTTGGAATGGTTTGCAGTTTTGTAACCAGTAATCTTAGTTCTAATGAATAGAGAAATAAAAGATATAGAGTGGAGGGAACCTTTTAGCAATAGACTATCTTTTCTTTTAGAATAGGTAGCTAGTCTATTAAAGAATTTTTCTTCAGAACTAATAATTTTTCACTAGTCAGTTAACTACACATAAAGCTATTCTTTTAGCAGAGTTCTTATCATTCTTTAGGGCTAACAATTCACTGAATAGTTAACTACACATTAGGAAGGAAGGTCATTAATAGTAAATAGGTAATATTATTATATTAGTTTAAATACAATATAATAATAGTAGGTACTAATTTAGGATTAAATAAAAGTCATACTTACATCCTCTTTAGGCTTTTCAAGCCATTTAAATGGAATCTTGAACAATTTGGCAACTGATACCAGCTCCTGAAATGGAAGATAGATAATTGAAAAAATCATTCATCTTATTGTAGCTAATCATTAGAATTAATAGAATTTTATTAGAAGATTCTAATCAATTAAAAATAAATTTCCCTAGGTAATGAAATTGAAAAATATAATAAATTCTATAAATAAATTCATATAATAATAATTGTTAAACTAATAATTTGAATTTTTTAATATAGCTTAACTTAATAGCAATTGGCTAAATTTTGTAATTCACAAACCATCTATATTTACATTTGCAATTTCAATAACTTATCCAAGCTATTAGTTACATTACTCAAGCAGCAGTACAAGAGAGCCATTGCATATCATTATTATATTAGACAACTTGTATTACTTTCAAAAACATACCCTAGCCTATATCAGAGAACAAATCATAGTTAGTTTCAACTTTCAAGATAAAAAACTAACATTCTTCAGAAATAGCACACTTACCGGCACTCTGAACTCTATGTGTTCATTGACACACCACAGAAGATATCTTCTTGCACTCATGTTGCTATAGTTTGTAGGTATACAATTGATAGTTAAAAACTATATCATCACTTCCAGAAAATTAATGTCAGTAAGAATAGTCTAAGAAAGAAAGAAGTGAATTAATTAGCTAGATAGCTACAAGTTGAATAGCACATAGGGAAGTAAAATTTGACATGATTTAAAGTTTAAAATTTTTATAGTTGTGAAGGCCACAGTTTCACTAACTAGTTTTCCAAGATCAGTACAAACTATTTAGGTTGGGTGGAAGGAAATTAAGGTATTCAGAAAATAAATTTTGATAATGCTATAGACTAAGAAATACAAAGTAATAGAAAACTTATTTAAAACTTAATAATGTGGAAACTTTTCTTTAATAATAGGCAGAGAACATGAGATTAGAGTGCCACGAGGTAGTTACAGAACAGCAGAACAGTGATTCAACAATAGTGATTCAACAATAGTGATTCAACAGTAATGATTCAACAATAGTGATTCAACAATAGTGATTCAACAATAGTGATTAAACAATAGTGATTAAACAATAGTGATTCAACAATAGTGATTCAACAATAGTGATTAAACAGTAGTGATTCAACAGTAGTGATTCAACAGTAGTGATTCAACAGTAGTGATTCAACAGTAGTGATTCAACAGTAGTGGTTCAACAGTAGTGATTCAACAGTAGTGGTTCAACAGTAGTGGTTCAACAGTAGTGGTTCAACAGTAGTGGTTCAACAGTAATAATTCAACAGTAATAATTCAACAGTAATAATTCAACAGTAATAATTCAACAGTAGTGATTCAACACTTAATAACATTGTAGAATAGGATAAATTTAGATATTTCTCAAAATTTGCAATTGAAGGGTTCAGAATAACTGTCACAAACTCGCCATTAAAATGGCGAGTTTGGACAGGTTTTATTATCAATTTATCTGGACCAAATACAGACTGGCATCAAGTCGGTGGCCAAGTAATAAAGCATGTCCAAACTCGTCATTTTAATGGCGAGTTTGTGACAGATATTTTGAACACTTCAATTGCAAATGGTGAGAAATATCAATATTAATTTTCTCTTATGCCATAATTCCACAATGTTATTTTGGAGAGATTTATGATAAGTTGATAATTTTGGAGAGAAATTTGATGATTTTTGGAGAGAGCTGGCCTATTTTTTTACTCCATGTTTAAGAGGCTGGAAAATTGTAAGCCAATTTTTGAGCCAAAATTTCACAAAAAATTCTGAGCCAAGCCAATTTGGCTCATTTTTTGAAGATTTCAAGCCAAAATTAACATGGGAACATTGGAATTAATTCAAAATTTAAAGCCAATTAGACATAGCCACATAGGTATCTGAGTTTTGACCTTTTGAAATCTAAGCCAATTAATTGGCTTTAACTGACATACTCTGTAACATGGATTTTACTTGGGTCGGTGGAATTTACGATGAAATAGCTACAGTCTGGCGTGTGACCCGTCCCTAATTCTAGCTTATCTCTATTTCTCATAATTTCTGAAAAAGATTGTTTTCAGTTTTGCCTGGAAGCTTCAGTCTTTCAGATAGAAAATATTTTAATTCAAAAGTCATTTGTGCTTCTTCTCCTAATACTTATCCAAAATTGGAGACATCAGACATTGTCTGATGGCTGATTGTTGAGGCCACTTAAAAGAGTTCAGTTAATCTTTTTCTTTCTTCTTAATCTGAGTTAATTAAAATTAAAAGGTGGATAATATCATGATGCCACCTAAATGTCAGTAGCCTAGTTCCCCAAGAGCCTAAAAGATGAACTGTTTGACATTAGTCGGTTGAACACTTGAACTTAAACCTGAAAAACTCTAACTAGACTAAAAATTACATGGAATTTGGAAACAAGAAAGTAGGGTCACGCAGGTAAATTGCGGCCCTCTCAAGAGAGTCTCTAAAACATTCTGAACGGGACTGAACCAAAATTACATTAAAATGTTGCATAGCTATCAAAAAAAACGCAGTGCATGCTATAATTTATTAATTTATGTTTTTAACAAGTGTTTTGATTTTGAAGCTATGGTGTTTCTGTTGTTAGAGGCCGCAGTTAGTTAGTGGGCCGCAATTTACCTGCTTGACCCTATTAATATGTAAATTTCGTAAAATGCATATCTGATGAGTGATGCCCATTGAATGGGCAGTTCAATACAAACTCAGTATTAGAAACAGCAACAATACATTAAAATATGATAGGTATGTATCACCTACTAACTACTAAGTGCTCTCAAATCAAATCTCAATGACTCATTGAGAGCACTTAAAGGTCCTCTCCCACTCTGGAAAATACCTTAGTCTAACAGATGAATTTTGGAGGCTAAATGCCAACAGTATCTAAAAGCTGAGCGGCGCACCACATTATGGCGCACCACTGTACATTCTATAAATGATTTCAACATAATTGTCTGTTAGTTATGTAGTTTGTTGTATCTGCTAGTTTGTTGTACTTTACACTTCATGATTGTTTGATAACCTGGCAGGGGGGTTCGTGGGGCTAAGGTTTGCTAAACTCCAACTGATTAATTAATCCATCAGAAAAGACTACTTTTTCCAGAGTGGGTCCTCTCCAAGACTCCAGGCTCCGGGAAAAGTTTATTACATAATAATTTAGAACTAAGGTTTACGATAATTATCCCGCAAACCGTTTACAATTCGGTTCAGTATATATTTTATTATTTGCTTTTATTAAAGTTTTTTAATACTCTGTGAGTCTGTGAGCAACAATCGAGCGAATTTCCAAGCTGACGCTGAGAAAGAAGATTGTACACTCTTTGTTTAATTGTTTTGATTTCAAATTTCAATTTTTAAACAAACAATGCGATTTTCAGTTTTTGGCCTTCTTTAAAGATATTAATTGTTTCTAAAAGTATATAAACGTTTCTATAATAAGTTTATCCAAATTTAAACCTTTAAACGAATAATAAATAGATATATGTCACGCGCATTTGAGTGATCTGCGCTATTGACCGATTTTGCTGGGCAATCTGTTGATCAATAGTTTGCGCAGCCATCGATCGATTCCTGCGCGTTCAAATGATATTTTTTTTAGTTTGTACATCAAATTGGCACATTTTATAACGTATATCAATCGATAGCGCAACTATCGATCAAATGATACAGGTTTTCTTCGTTCATGCATTTAATTAATTGTTTTGTTTTTCCTAGAGAAATACTTTTAAATACTTTTTTTATATTTAATAAGTCAACCATCAGTCGATTGTTGCGCGTTTGAATGATATGGATTTTGTTAGTTTACGCATCTAGTTTTTATATTTAATAGAGCAACCATCAGTCGATTGTTGCGCGTTTGAATGATATTGGTTTTATTAGTTTACGCATCTAATTTTTACATTTATTAGAGCAACCATCAGTCGACTGTTGCCAAGTAATAAAGCATGTCCAAACTCGCCATTTTAATAGCGAGATTGTGACAGTTATTTTGAGCCCTTCAATTGCAAATGGCGAGTTTTATCTCTTTATCTCCTATGCTACAATGTTGAATTTTGGAGAGACAAATGGTGAGTTGGAGCTGGAGAGACAAATAGTGAGTTTATGAGACATACTATTTTACTTGGGACTGTTGCGCGTTTGAATGATATTGGTTTTGTTAGTTAATACAGTAAAATTTTCCCACTGGAAACTTCGACTGATGGTTGCTCTATTAAATGTAACAATTAGATGCGTTGCGTAAACTAACAAAATCTATATCATTCAAACGAGCAACAATCGACTGACCAATTAAATATAAAAAAAGTATTTAAAAGTATTTTTCCAATAAAAACAAAACAATTAATTAAATACATAAACAAAAACAACCTGTATCATTTGAACGCGCAGAAATAGATCGATGGTTGTTGCCCTATCGATTGATATACGCTATAAAATGTGCCAATTTGATGTACAAACTAAAAAAATCCTATATCATTCGAACGCGCAGAAAGCGATAGATGGTTGCGTTATCGATTGATATACGCCCAAGTAATAAAGCATGTCCAAACTCGCCATTTTAATGGCGAGTTTGTAACAGTTATGTTGAGCCCTTCAATTGCAAATGGCGAGTTTTATCTATTTTTCTCCTATGCTACAATGTTATTTTGGAAAGGATTAATGATAAATTCAATTATTTTGGAGAGAATTTGTTGAATTTTGGAGAGAGCTGGAGAGACAAATGGCGAGTTTATGAGACATACTATTTTACTTGGATATACGCGATCAAATGTGCCAATTTGCCAAGTAAAATAGTATGTCTCATAAACTCGCCATTTGTCTCTCCAGCTCTCTCCAAAATTCAACAAATTCTCTCCAAAATGATCAAATTTTCATAAATTCTCTCCAAAATAACATTGTAGCATAGAAGAAAAATAGATAAAACTCGCCATTTGGCATTTGCAAATTGCAATTGAAGGGCTCAAAATAACTGTCACAAACTCGCCATTAAAATGGCGAGTTTGGACATGCTCTATTACTTGGCCAATTTGATGTACAAACTAAAAAAATCATATCATTTAAACACGCAGGAATCGATCAATGGTTGCCAGTCTGTATTTGGTGCATAAAATTGAAAATTCCACTGACTTTTTCAAAAAGCTGAAGAAAATCCACCATAAATTTCCAGTAATTTGGATGATCCACCAACATTTTGCTCATTTTTCCACTGAAAATTAATGGTAACATAGGAATAAATAGCTAAAAATCCACCGACTTTGTCAGAATATAATTTTCAAAGGGAAAAAATTCCACCGACAAGTCGGTGGAATTTACCACAAAATACAGTCTGGGATGGTTGCGCAATCGATCGATGGCTGCGCAAACTATTGATCAACAGATTGCGCAGCGAAATCAGTCAATATTGCAGATCACTCAAACGCACGTGACATATATTAAACCAAATACCTAGTTGACAATCAAAACAAATGGTCGGGACTCGGGAGTAAAGTAAAGTAGGTTTTGTAGAGTATGGATTATAAAAATATTTAAAAGCATATATAATTAAAAACATCCTATCAAATTTGATGGGGTTTTCAGTAAAAAGATAAGAAACATTAGCCTCGTTGATTCAAGCAATAACAAATTTGCCTGGAGGGGACCTTTAATAGGTAATCCAGTCGGACTAGTATGCAAAGAGAACCCAATCACTTCCACAAATCTCAAGATATCTTATTTTTGGGACATATTTTTCAACAAAAATTAATAAAAATCATCCAATGACCAAAATTCCCAAAAAAACTCTCCAATAATTACATTTAAACATAGGAATTAATAAGAAAATAGTCGCCAACAATAAAAACCATTCTTCTTCTTCTTCTTTTCAGGGTTAGGAGGCTCAAGTTCCTCCTTAAAGCTGATGGGCAGCCGTACAGCTATCCGTGAAGCCTGGAAACTTCTATCTGTGTTATATAAGAAAGGATTCTAAACATTTACTAAAAGTTACTAACTAACAGTAACATACAAAGAAGGAACATTTATAAAACAAAATAGACCTTAACCCTCCCATTTGAGGGCCTAGCCTTACCAACCATGTTAAGGTCAAAATATGATACAAAATAATAACATAATAAATAATAGTGAAACATACAAATAATTATAGTGCTAGGCCCCCTTAGCTACAAAGTACAACATTTTAACAATTTCTAATATTTAAAAATTTCTTATTCTTCCAGACTGAACTAAATACTTAACAACAATGTTATGGATCTTAATCTGGACTTTATTATCAAAATCTCCTCCTAACATCAGATTAGAAATCTCAAAATTGACATTTAGTTCATCAAGAGCAACTCTCATCTCATTTCTGTTTGCTCTATATTCCTCACACTCAAAGAGGAAATGTTCAATAGTCTCAATCACATCACAAAATTCACATTCAGGTGACTCTCTCATTTCAAACCGATTTAAATGACCATTGAGACCAAAGTGACCTATTCTGAGGCGGGCTGATGCTGTTTCATACTGTCGGCAATTTAGACTCAGCCATGGTCTGAAAGAAGGTTTATCTTGATGTTCACTCATAAAGTCTCCTTTTTGAGTCACAGTGACTCTCTCTTTCCATAGGTGAACCCACATTCTAAAACAATTTTCTTTTAATTGTTTCAGAACTTCATTGAAACTGAGGTCAGTTAAAGCTGAGTAGGTGTTGCTATGTCCAAGGTTTGCTGCCTGATCTGCAGTTTCATTGCCAAATACACCAATATGACCTCTTACCCACTGAAGTTTTACTCTTTCTCCCACATCAAAAAGTAATTTCTGAATCTTAAAGGCTACATTCTTATAGGAAGGATCAAAAGTATTAGCTATAATGTGAAGGGCAGATTTAGAGTCAGTTAAAATAATAATATTGTGATTTTCTAGTTCTGGTCTGATGGCTACAAACTGCACAGCTTTCAAAATAGCATACAGCTCAGAGCCCAGTACAGAGTGATTTGGATTAAGTTTCCAGGAAGTGACTATATTTTGATGGGGCACATACATTGCTGCTGCAGTGCTCCCATCTTCTAATTTGGAGCCATCTGTATAAATTTCTACAAAATCTTTGTAGATTTCTTCTCTTCTTGCTGAAAACATATTCTTTTTCATTACATTCTGGGCAATGTTAGTTTCACCCTCAAACATATCAAATGCAATTCTGCTGGTTAAGTCAATATATGGTGGCACTGGAGATATATATGGTGTTGAGACTCTTCTATTTTTTAAACCTAGTGAATTCATAATTGTGCCAGCCCTTATATTATTCACATTTGCATTGTTGTTGCATGGTATTACACCAACTTCCTGACCGATCTCAGAGTCCTGATCAGATGCAGGACTGTACATCATTTTGCAATACCATTTTATAAATAGAAATCTAAATCTGATATCAAGTGGCATAACGTACGACTCCACTTCCAGAGACAGAACTGGTGAAGTTTTCCTTGCTCCAACAATTGTTCGCAAAGCCATGTTCTGAACTACATTAAGTTTTTTTAGCAGAGTGGCAGAAACCTCACCAAATATGACACATCCATACTCCAGTTTGCTCCTAATATAGCTAATGTAGACACGTCTGAGCAAGTTTCTGGAGGCTCCCCATCTGTTTGATGATATGGAGCGAAGGACACAGAGTCTTCTTGAACAGTCATTTTTAAGATGATTTACATGTTCTTTGAAAGTAAGTTTGGGTGCATCAAAAATCACACCTAGCACTCTCTGATATACAGATTTTACAATATTTTGATTTGAAATCTGTAGTGTTATATCTGGAATAAGCCTCTTCTTTGTGAAAATCTGATACGAGCATTTTTGAGGATTTAAGAGAAATTTCCATCTTGTAAGCCATGAAGTTAGGGTATTTAAATACTGTTGCATATGATGTTGAGCTTCATTTAAATTTGCACTAGAACTAACCAGAGTGATGTCATCTGCATAGGATATCACTTTAACTTTTTCTGATCTTGGTATATCATGAAGCATTACATTAAAGAGAATTGGGGATAGTACTGCTCCCTGTGGTAGTCCTTTATTGAGTACTTTCTCCTCTGAGTGGTGTAGTCCAACACGTACATTAACTTTCCTATCCTTCAAATAATTTCTAAGCCAGTTTAGGAAGTGGCTGTTCACCTGCAGTGAGACTAATTTGAAGAGGAGCCCGTTGTGCCACACACAATCATATGCACTTTGCAGATCTAGGTATGTCACCAAGCAGTACTTTTTTTGAGTGAAACTGTCTGCTACGATATGCTTCAATGTGGCTAGACAGTCTGTAGTACTCCTGCATCTTCGAAAACCTGTCTGTGTAGCAGAAAAAACTCTCTTTGTTTCTAAAAAGTGCTCCAGTCTTCGCTTCAAAACTCTTTCCAAAAGCTTTCCCACACATGAAAGCATAGTGATGGGTCTGTATGAAGAGATTAGTGATGGGTCTTTCCCAGGTTTTGGTATAGGGCAAATCACACCCGACTTCCAATCATCAGGTACAACCCCTGTAATTAAACTGCTGTTAAAGAGTTGCAGCAATTCAGAGATTATGCATTGTGGTGCCTTTTTTAGAAATATGTTGCATACATCATCTGCACCAGGAGTTGTGTTTTTAAGTTTAGAAATGCTTTCTATAACTTCATGTTCTTTTATTTCCATGAATGATTCATTGGTTCTCTCTGGGATTATTAGTAAGAGCTCCGGCTCCTCATATGGCTGCTGCTGGTCTCTGTTTTGTGTGAAGTGGTCAAGTAGAAGGTTTGCTTTATCAGTGTTTGTGGAATAGTAGTCTCCAATGGGTAAACTTTTCGATGATTGTTTCCCATTAATTGATTTTATTACCCTCCAAATTTTTGTTGATGGGGTATTGCTTTGCAATGTAGATGCAAATTCTCTCCAAGATTCTGTCTTCTTTTTTTTAACAAGAAACTTCACCTTTGCTTGACATCTTTTGTAATTTATAAGATTGACTAGCAGTGGGTGTCTCATCAGAAGGTTCTTTGCAACATTTCTCTCCTCAACTGCATCTTTGCACTCCTGATCCCACCAGGGAGTGCATCTCTTGAGGGACTTTTCTGTCTTTGATTTTGGAATGAAAGAGTTTGATGTTACCAGTATTCTATCAGTGAGTTTTTTATTGTGAGAAGCAGTGTCTGTGGGTAAAAAATATTCCCTCTCATTACTTAGATCCTGACTCCATTTTGCCCACTCTACTTTCTTCAACTTCCACCTGCTAACAGCCTTCATATCACTCTTGAAGATAGAGATGCCAATACTGACTTCCACAGGGAAGTGGTCACTACCAACATCCTGCCCTCTGCCAAACTCAGCCCTGTTTGCAATGTAAGATGAAGAGATACATAAGTCAAGGCTAGAAGTTCGACCAGTGGTGTTATCTATATATGTGGGAAGATCAATTTCATTCAAAATCTCTAAATTGTGGCTATCTAATATTCTTTCTATGTTTTTTCCTGTGCTATTTGACCTACCTCTGTTATCCCACAATGGGGAGTGAGCATTGAAATCTCCAAATAAAATGCATCTATTTCCTAGTATATTAAGATAATGGTTAAATTCTGGGACTAAAATATTTTTATGGGGATTATAAATGTTGGCTAGTCTAATGATGCCAGTTTGTCCAGCAAACTCAATTATCTGGAGTTCAAGACCTCCACCAGGGAAAGGATTGAAATTTAATTCTTTAAAGCTGATGTCGTGTCTAATGAGAATAGCCAAACCTCCTTTGTCTCCATCTCTATGTTTCCACAGGACGTTGTAACCAATAAATTTAGGCTCCTGTTTCTTTACCATTGTCTCACATAAACACACAATGTCTGGTAAATTTCTATATATGTAATATTTAATTTCTGCTAATTTATTTGACAGTGAGTTGCAATTAAGCTGATATATGTGAAGCATGTTTTCCGTGTTTTCAGATCTATTTAATTTATTGATTTGGTAGTTGTCCATTAATGAGTTTTTTTGTTTTTGGTCGCTCTGTCTAGGTGGGCTCTATCATTTTCAGCCTCACTGAAACTTTTTTTTCTCTTTCCTTTCTTGCCTTTCTTTTTTTTTGTTGTTCGAGCTTCATGATTATTATTTGTTGTGCCATCCGCATCTGAAGAGATCACTCCTGCATCTGTTTCCGAAGGCATCACTTCTGGAATGCTTAGGGTAGATACATTGCAAAAATGTTTCCTAGCGGCATCATCTATCATTTGCTCTGCATTAACCGCTGATCCCAAATGGGAGATGATTTCCTTCAAGAAACCAGACATTCCCAAGAAAAATTCAGAGAGACACTTTTTAATCATACTTTGGCATTCTATGATGGGATCTGGCTTGTTGTTATAATTATTTGGTTTACTTGATGTTGAGTCATTAATAAGTGAAGAAGGACCAGCAGCAACATTGCTGTATGATCGATCCTTTGTAGCAAAAGGGGGGTTCTCCTTTTGAGTTTGTGGAGACGTATTGCTGGTTTTGTCAGGTATAAGAATTGGCGGTTCATTCTCCTTTGGGAGCTTGGAATCTACAATTCTTTTTGCATCCATAAATGATTTCCCATTTCTCATGTGTTTAGAAATTTCAGTGGCTTTTGTGTTGAAGGCACAAATGCGAGAGCTAGCCACATGACCTTCCCCACAGTTTGCACATTTAGGGTTTTCTTTATTATTACAGTCACTCTTCCTGTGGTTGCCACTGCAAATCATGCATCTTTCAGTTGCAGTGCAACCACCAGACATATGGCCGATGCGTTGACAGCGATAGCAGCGTAGAGGGGGCGGGTTATATTCCCTTATTTCGAAGGACATATAGCCCAACTTAATTTTTTCAGGTAGTACCTTCCCTGAGAAGTCTAATCTTACTGCTGTTGAATCCTCTTTTACTCCACCAGAGAATTTTGACAATCTAGTCACCTTGATAACTTCCTCATTCGAGATTATTAGGCGCTTCAAATCATCGAGGTCTGTCTCCATTCCAATTGGACTGATCACCCCAGAGCAGTGGGGGCCACTAATGCCTTCTGATGCTCTATATCCCTTGACAGAGCAGTTGCCTATCTCTGTGATGTTTAGAAGCTTTGAAATAGAGTCAAAATTAGGCTTAACCAGTTCTACAGCCACTATATTTTGCCTTCGGTTAATTCTGACATCTTTGATCAATGTGTCTGGAATAATGTTAGACAGACAGAGAGCAATACCAACTGGATCATGGCTTAAAAACCGTGAGCCCTGTCTATCTCCATTCAGCTGTCTCAAAATTACAGTGTTTTGATTCTGAGATCCATTGCTCACTAGTGTTGCATTAGTAGGGAAATTGAACTTTTTGGTTTTATTCAGAGGGTTCTCAATCGGAGAGAGGGACTCCATCTCGTAGACACCAGCCAAGCTGCTTTGGGTTTCCGGAAGAGGATAGGTTTCTGGAATGGTCACTTCTATATTTGGACTGTTATTTGGCTCAATATCTTGTGTCTCAGGGAGAGGACAAGTTTCTGGGATTTCATATTTGTTACCAACTAATTGAAATAAATCTTCTGGATTAGAGTCAACAGATTCATCCATATTTAAATTACTCTGGTTAGTAATTGAGTTCATGATTGTGATTACGGTATTACCTAAACAATACGGCTAACAGTATACTTATAGGAATCTTAGGTAAAATGTTACAAGCTTAGAGTTAGGTCTAATTCTAAATAAATTGATATACCAACAAAAGGTATCAATAACAAAATATACCTAGATAATAGGTACAATCTAGATAAATATGGTATGATATATAGATACTAACTAACTCTTATCTTAGAATCTACCAATACCATTACCTACAAAGAAAATTTTAATGAACAACAGAATAAATTTTATACCTAAAAAGTAAACAAGGGAGGCAAAAGACAGATAGAATTGAAAAAGGGAGGGAGAAATCTACAAACTACCTGGATATCTACCCTGGTACTCAACTTACCAATCATAAACCTGCAGTTTATGAAAGAGAGCACCTGGGTAGTAGATAGTGGGGTGGTATGGTAGATTAAAAATATACCAAGGTATATTTGATAGAGTGAGAGTTTGAAACAAAAAAAAAAAAAGGGGAAAATGTTAAATAGATACCTAGTACCTATTACTGGTATCTGATCTATAAAAGAATAGCAGAAGATAATTCCAGTACTTAGATTCAATACTCACAGCTCACTACTCCGTAATATCTATTGTAATTATGGGAAGAAACGGTGAGCATGAAAATAACTATCTGAAATGGAGCCAGTTTTACGTAACCTTTTAGTCAAGAACGACACGTCCTGCCACCACCGAAGCTGAAACAGGAATCCAATAAAAACCATGCCATCTTGAACTTGAATGCCAATCATGAAGTCCGCGGTTTAGATTAAATATTTCTATTTATTCGGCAGTAAATTTAGTGTTCTTGTGAATGGCTCTTTACTTTTAAATATTGTAAATAAAGTATGAATACTTATAACAGAATTATTTACACTCAAAAAATTAGATTTGAAAGTTTAATATATGTTGTAAAATTGTATGCAACTAGGTAGTTAATGAATTTTTAAACCTAATTTAAAAACAAATTAAATTAAATTTATTATTAGGTATTACTGAATATTATCCAATCACCATTTAAACTTAGATAATCTAAATAACTATTAAATTCTAGATGTACCTTTGATGTTTTAAATGCTTCAACTTTTACTGTTACAATTACTGTTGTTGTTATATTATTAAAATATATCTCAGTCATACATCCAGAGGTGAGTTGCTTAAAAATATAAAGAAAACGATTTCAAGGGAAACCACAATAAAAAAATTATATTAAATTTTGTGCCATTTCATTTGGAATACTGTTCACTGCATAGTTTGATCGATTATAAATTATGTATATATACAAATAGACTATACTAGATCAAACTAGGTATACAGTGAACATTATTCCTAATGGCATTGATTATCCTAAGTAATTCACATGAACTTGCCACCCACTTGGTCATGATAGGTATCAATCGTAATTATATTAAGTAATTGAAAATCGAGATAGACTTAATCAACTTTTGTGCAAGAACGAGGTTGCTACGCAATTTTAGGATCCTCAAAACGCGCAGCACAATCTTTAAGAAAGTGTAAATAGGCAAATTGCGTGGAACACCTGCAGGTCTATGACATTTCGTCCACGGTCAACTCGTCCACGGACAACTCGTCCACGGACATTTCGTCGAGCGGTCATTTCGGACACAGACAATTCGTCCACGAATTGCTTCATTTTGTATTTAAAGTGAATATGGGAAATACATTATTTTATTTTTCACTATTATATTGAAAGCCAAGTATTTAACTATATAATATTATTATAGTGATTTAAGCCCAAACATTTCATAAGAACACATAAAAATGTTTTTCTATCGATTATGATTATGAAATTAGATATGCTAAACAGGTTGACTTATTTTTGTTATTTACCTCCTTTAATATTTTGCATTAATTATGAGTTAGAGTATCCAAAATGTGGAATTACAGTAACAGGATACTAACATGACTAAATGTGTGGAAACCTAAGAAAGATAATAACATATTTACAATAAAGGTAAATACCAATCATCATGTATGCTTTTATTATGAGTCCGAAAAAATGAAACAGTCCCATTTTACGTTTAAATAATTTAACTTAACACTAACAATACCAATATCTAGCTAATTCTTTTATATCACATTCAGTTATCAATCACTTGTTTAGTAGTGTATTATATACATGTATGATTCTTATGTAGTCACTGTTAAAATATTGTGTTACAAAAAATAATTTCTGAACCAATATTGCTTCTAATAAGCTAAATTTTTATGTCTATGGTAGTTATTGTGAATGTACACCAGAAAAATTGTAGTTATTATGAAGAAAGAAAACAATGTCTCTGTTTTCTATGTTTATGTACTGTAATTACTTCGAGACATGCATCGCTATTATTACAGATTTTATAAGACCGAGGTACAATAAAAGTGAGGCCTGCTTGTATATCATTAAAAAAAGTTTTCAGTTTTTATTATTTTACTGTTGCCGGCCAGCAGGAGAAGAAGATTGCATTAAGAATTAAGGCAAATGCCATAAATTTCTAATTACCGTAAAAAAAAGTGTTTTCTACTTTTCTATAATATATATAAGTAATATATTATCAAATAATAAACAATATGGACACATTATTATTATAAAACAAAATAAATCATTTCGTGGACGATATGTCCGTGGACGAAATGTCCGTGGACGCGGGTGACCGGAGAATTCGCCATGAGGACAACTCTCGCTAGGACAATTCATCGCCAAGACAATTCGCCGCCAAAATAACTCGTCGTGAGATATTTGTTTTACCACCGTAACACCATTTATTTATAAAAAATATTTTAAATATAATCTGTGTGTTGTAAATTAATTATCAAATTTTCTTAGCAGTATTTGAAAATGTTTTCTTTTCAATTTCAAAAGTTAAAAATAATTTTTTCAAATATTATATAAACATAGTGTGTGTTGTATATTAACAATCATTTTAAAGAGTTTTGCTAAAAATAATTTGATATAGGAAAGAAAACAAGTTCTGGTGTCTTCTTAATACGTTTAGTGACTTATAAAAAATGACTTTAGTTTAAATCTAGTACTTTAGTGCAAATAAAGGTTATTTAACTACGAAGTCTTAGATTTTTGTCTTAGTGAGGCAATAGGCTAATAAGTTACATTTACTGTCACCTCTTCATTTTTCTCTTCTATTCGTGAGTGCAGTCACCGGTGCTTGTGTTCCTTCTCATATCATTCCTTAGCTAGTAAGTGATTGCATCCACTAAGTAGCATTTCTGCATCCATGAGCTTGTCACGGACTGGTGGTTGGTACCTTTGTTCAAGGAGTCACTTTGCCTTCTGACTTCTTCTTCCTTCCCCTTGTATTTAATTTCGAAGCAGATCTTAAATGTTTCTAAATTTATATCAATAGTTCTAATATTTCTTGCGGACTGAATTATTCTCACAGATATAACAAAAGAAACTAATTTATTGATATAATGAAATTTGTCAATTAATGTTTTACGTCAGTCTTGAGCATATATAGAAACAAATCATTGTTCAAATTAATGATATTTTTAAATATATATAAATGATGTATACGCCGGCAAAACATAAATCACTCGGCGAGTTGTGCTGGCGGTGAGTTGTCCTAGCGGCGAGTTGTCCTCACGACGAATTGTCCGACGGCGAGTTGTCCTAGAACCGTGG
Organism: Caprella mutica; assembly: GCA_947561585.1. Lineage (NCBI taxonomy): Eukaryota > Metazoa > Arthropoda > Malacostraca > Amphipoda > Caprellidae > Caprella > Caprella mutica. Next base: position 135,953 of record CANNZV010000591.1, read on the forward strand.
ACGAAAGGTCCGTGCACGAACACCTACACACCAAGATTAATATTTTCTCTTAGGTATGATATAGGATTATAGGTATGTAAATTTCAACATTATATCTAAAAATATTGGAATGCTATTTATTTGATCTTGAATAGATATGTACCTAAGGTAATTATTATCTAGTGAAATTAAGTAATAAATAAATAGAAAAAACTACCAGTTATATATTTGTGCCGTATACGGTATATATAATGTACCTATATCTATTCACAATGTCTTGGAGTTCCTTAATTATTACCTTCGCAGAATGCGGGAAGGTCATATTTTAGCCGTCGTTTATATATTTATTTATTTATTTATTTATCATCTTGTTATTCGCTAAACTTATCATCTTAACCTGAAATTTGTTGAAGCGATTGGTCCATGTCCAGTGACCTGCTTTTAGACTTTTGGTAGTGACCCGGTTAAAGGTCAAGGTCATGGTCATTCATTACTCAATTAGTATTGAACCATATAGCATGAAACTTGGTGGGACGATTGGTCAATATGCAGGAACCATTTTGATAGATTTTGGGGGCGATCGGGTCAAAGATCATGGTCAAGGCCATTTGCAACTCAATAACTCAAAAAGTATTCAACCAAATTGTTTGAAATTTGATGGTACAATTGGTCAATGTCCAGGAACTATCTGTTAGAATTTTGGGAGCGATCCGGTCAGAGGTCAAGGTCAAGTTCATTTATAACTCAATAACTCAAAAAGTATTGTACCATATTGCATGAAACTTGGTGGGACGATTGTTTATTGTCCAGTTAGCAGTTTATTAAATTTTGGGAAAGAACGAGTCAAAGAGACGGCGAAGGTATGCGCTCTACCGAGTGCACATAGTCTAGTCTATTTACATATGAATAACTCAATAAAGACAGTTAAAGTAATTAATTCCATTTCTTTTCATTTTCAACTTATTCAATGCCATCTCTTGAAAATTAATTTTAAAAATTTGGTCTGGATCAACAAATATAAACAGGGTACAGGAACATATCTTAATTATATGTTACTCTACCCTGAATCTAACAGAGATTTGTTGATAATATAAATCCATAATGAACTTATATCCAATGAAATGCAGTAAGCGATTTAATAGCTCGATAAGTAAATAGTAAAAAGTGTATTCAGGTAACTGCAGTCAAATTAGTGGTGTTCATTGTATCTCTTCAACATCTCCCCGGAATGGATTTAGTTTCCGGTCACTTCTTGCTTAGGGAGAAAGTTACCCTGACGTCATGTTACACAGAAGTACACACATTTCTTTACGCTTACCTCAATATATATCTCATCAACAAGAAAATTTTCATTGCAATATAAAAAAAGTTATTAGATTTTATAAAAAAAGGTACTTAGAAGTGAGGTTTTTTAGTGCTGCTAAGAAATGATTTTGAAGAAGTTTCCTATTGACTCTCTCATGAAAATTTATTCTGCAGTATTTGTGTACTAGGTTCTACTTGAGAGTTGTTATGTAATTTTTTGAAACTCCCTAGCTAATTATGTTAGATGAAGTAGGTGCGCCAGATTTGTCCGCACGACGTTACAATATACTCTATTACTTAATATTAAAATTAACTACTAAATCTCCCTCTAATTTGACCTTTTGCGTAAATTAGGTAAGCCGAAAATCTAAGTTTCAGTTCGTGAAATAGGTACAGTATATAAAGAAATATAATATAATGATATATAAAAGAGAATGCATGCAAATCTCTTAACTTAACTTCGATATTTCAAACTGATATAATAATCATACATCTCTATTTTGTTTTTAAAGCAAAAATAATCTTTTTAAACATAGAAATTTATCATTAACATTCAATTTTCTGTTGCTTTTTCTATCACTGTTGAGGTATGTTTTCATTCAGATGCCATTGTAATTATGTCTCAAAGTTATCATTTCTATTTCCTTGTATCATCCAAGCCCTCACTCATTAAAGCACGTCTCGTTTGCGATGCTGCCCCTATACACTCCCTCACCCCCCCCCCTTGCCCCAGGGCAGCAGGTGTCTATTGGGCATCACCTGCTCCAGACGTATAAGGAGACAGTCACTCTCACTCTACCGCCCACTGTGCGAGTCACTGTCATCCAGTCCACTGCCTTGCAATTCAATCTAATCAATCATCTTCAATTAACTTATAAAACACTAGTGGGCAAATAATTACATTTAAATTGTATATGGTCGATAATTATGTGTTTTTACATACCTAATTCATATAGTATGAAGTATGTATGTACAACTTATAGTGTGAAGTCCAGTGCATATATTGCAGGTGTATATATATTCTTCAGTACACTTTACTAAACTAATTAGTTGTGGGTCTTGTAATATTAATATTGTATTTGTTTATTATATATCACCGTTACAATATATTGTCATCATTCATAAAAATAATAGCATTACTTTACATTAGTAGAAAGGCATGGTGGAGTTTAATAGATTATATCAGTGTTAACCTTCCTTTTCCCCATCACAGTTTTCTCCCTGGGTAGCACTAGACGAGCTAACTGGAATTGCCTTTGAATGTGGTAGAGAATTGTCTCTGTAGTTCCTCACCAGATGCAACTGTGAAGTTAAACCCAGTGAGAAATTTGCTCTGCCATTGCAAATACATAGCTAGTATAGTTAGAGGATTACATATTGCATGAGAAAAGAAAAAAGGTTATTTCAATTTACAATAAATCAAGGTTGATGAATAGATAAATGACTAAATAAATGATAATTAAATAACTAAAGTATGCTAACTGAAACTACTGATTTATCTGTATCTTACCCAGGTAGAAATGTATGGTGACTAACCTATAATTAAGCATAGTGGACCAAAATTAATAATCATATATATATCTTAACCCTGGGTTAAAATGCCATTAGTTTATTAATTTAATTACAGGTAGTTATTTTTCCAGTTTCATATGACAAAATTTGAAATGTTACACAAATAGACTTTTTGATGAGAAACTGATTGGGAAAATGTTTAATTATTGATATGAATGTTTCACAATTAAGTGTTTACTAACATTAGAGATGTTGATGTTGAGTGATGAATTAGTTCTCTAATCAATGAACTGTGATTTCACTAATGATTTTAATGACAATAATTAGGTCTAATTGAGTTCTGAGATATCGAATGCTTTCACGTTTCAATCATCTAAAAAATATGGTAAAAAATGTAGAACCTTCCGATATCTAAGAAGTTACCCCAGATGTTCTACCTTATCACAGCTTCTCCCTAAAGTCTCTCCATTATTACCCTAGATGTTCTACCTTATCACTGTTTCTCCCTAAAGTCTTCCCATTATATACCCTATATTTTCTACCCTATCATTATTTCTGTCTAAAATCTCCCTACTATCTACCCTAGATGTTCTACCTCATCACTGTTTCTCCCTATCTTCTCCCCATTATTTACCCTAGATGTTCTACCCTATCACTATTTCTCCCTATCTTCTCCCCATTATTTACCCTAGATGTTCTACCCTATCACTATTTCTCCCTATCTTCTCCCCATTATTTACCCTAAATGTTCTACCCTATCACTATTTCTCCCTATCTTCTCCCCATTATTTACCCTAAATGTTCTACCCTATCACTATTTCTCCCTATCTTCTCCCCATTATTTACCCTAGATGTTGGCAATTTCTCAGCCGGAGAAAACTTCTCTCCCCATTTGGATTTCTTTGATTCCAACTCTCAAGTATTTTCACACAGGACACTCATTTTCCCTATAAGGAGATAGGCGGCGAAACTTTTCTCGAAATATAGAATGGCTTCACAATATACTCTTATATGGAATGCATGGATATGCACTATTGTACAGCCCTGGCATGCTATATGTACAGCCCTGGCATGCACTATATACAGCCCTGGCATGCACTATGTACAGCCCTGGCATGCTATGCTCAGATGGTGAAAATTGTGTTTAGAAAATTATAGATTCTATTTTTTAGCACCAGACTTTATAAATGTTATTAATTGTAACTACACTGATTCAATAGTTTGTTCATTACTGTTGTACTATATAGTTTATAACGGTTATACTGCATAATGATCATGATTGATATCGAAATATTTTCAGTCTTTATTTTTCATTAAATAATCGAAATAAATCATAAATTTACATTCTATGTTCATTTCCCTAAACTTTTCTTATATTATAATTATAGCAATATATCAAAATCAAATTCATACCTCTAAAATATATTCTCTACATTAGAGTAAGTTCCGAATTATCGACAGATTCCACATTTTCGATCAATTACGTGTGGAACCGTTAAATGAATGGCAACTCAACCTAAAGCATATAATGTATTTACTCTTAAAAATGCAATGAAGCTAATGCTTTCCTTTGCATTCTTCTGATTGGCATTAATGCTTTCCCTGACATTTATATGGCTGGCATTAATGCTTTTCCTGGCATTTATATGGCTGGCATTAATGCCTTCCCTGGCATTTCTCATGCTGGCATTTCCCTTCACAAGCGACTTGTTTTTCTTAATTATTCCCCGAGAAGGCGAGGCTGCAGGCGCTTTTTCTTCAGATTAACAGTGCCGATGTCGTGGAGATGTCGCATGGGTGGCCACAACTTTCTCTGTGACATTTAAATGTCTAAATTGCACTAAATGATTGCACAGTCCATTTAGAAATACTTCTCACTTTAAATACACTTATCTTGAATGTAATCTTCCAATTAAATTGTTTTAGAGATAGTTGATTGAGAATGATTGTGTAATTATTATCGAATGAAACAAAACTGATAGATTATTGACATTTGTAAATGTCAAGAACATTTTAGTGCTGTTTGTGAACTGTTAACGAATGTTGTTATTTATTTAGTGTGAATTCTCTAAATAATACCGGAAATGCTATATCTATTCAACCTGAAAAATTCAACCTATTGTTAGTTGATGTTCCAAGTACAGTAACGTCCATGCTATTTGAACTATTTTTATATGAACGAGTTTGTGTATTGAATAAAATTCATAGAGATAGTCAGATAATTTCAACTGAGTAGATTGTAGAACGATCTAGAAAAATGGATAGTGTAAGTTACGAATTATCGGTCAGTTCCACATCTTCGTTCATATAAGAAAAAACAATATAATTATTATTATTATATTTTCACTTTTATTATATAGTTTTTTCTTTTATTACGGAAGATGTGCAACTGACCGATAATTCGTAAACATTTTTCAATGTGTTTTTAATTTTGACCACCACACAAAAATTTCTGTTCGGGTTGAGCAAATACAGATGATCTTTTTGGCTCATTGTACATATGGGTGAGCAGAGAGTGAGCGTACGTACATACATTTACATGTGCAATGCCTTACATATGTAATTAGCAATTAGTAAAATGCCTTGACAAAAACCTGATGATGTCATCAGGCCTCGAGAAAAAGAGACAGAGACAGAGACAGAGAGAGAGAGAGAGAAGAAAACAGAGAGTAGCTGTGGGAGAGAAGCGTGTATTGTATATAATATATATGCTCCGTGCCATTTGCCGATTTGCACAATCTCGAGAATGTGTTGCGCGTTTTCAAACCCATTTAACCCCCTAATGCCGTGTGTGTGTTAATACCTTCATTTTATTTATTATGAAATAGAATATTAATTAAAATAGGTATACAAAGGGGAGGGGGTGCCACCCTCCAAACCCCCTGCCACTGCCAGGTAAATAAACAATCAGGAAGAGTGCAGTATAACGAACTAGCGGATACAACAAACTATACAACAGCCATCTATGTTGATTTTTTCAAAATAATTTTCTTAAAGTTATATCTAAATGAAGATTATTTTTAAACTCTCAACATTAATGGCCGTTATGTAGTTTGTTCTATTCGCTAGTTTGTTGTACTGCATACTTTATGATTGATTATTTTTACACATATATTAAGTATTCGATTCCTTAATGAATAAAATGAAGGTACTAACGCACGCTTGGCAATAGGGGGTTTAAAGGGGTTTAAAATCGCGCGCGCATTCTCGAGATTGAGCAAACACTTAATAAATATACAATATATATTCAATATATACATTATACAATATACATATCTAAATAATATAATGTTCCAATCTAAAATAGCTCTAGCATCTTTAGATGTTCTCCTTTATCAGTTACGGTTATCACACCAGCTGATGTTTTGTTGTGTTGGAAACTGAGGGCAGAGATTGTGTAGTAATTTTTATGTTATATTTCCTGTCAAATTAGAAACATCATTTTACAGACTCGAAAATTAGCAAAGTTTTATCTTATTATGTAACATACACAGGATATAATGAAGCCTTACACTTCTAGTGTTACAAAAAAAGAGAGTCTGTACTTCTTTCTTATGAATTGTGTTTCTAATCTCTTTTTATTTCTTTTTTATTTAAAAAAGCTAATGGAAAGTATCGCATTTTTTAGCTCATTTTCAAGAATTACTGTTTTATGTTTTGATTTGAGTGAAAGTTATGGTGGGGCTCGATCACCTATAGCCCCACCATAACTTTCTCTCCGAACATTAGAATGTCGTACCAATGTGAGTGTGTGGGGAAAAGTTATAAATTGTCAATTGCAAAAAGTGACAATAGGCTTTATTAAAAATGGCATTAAAGTATTTTTATTTTGGAGAGAACAGTAAACTAGCTATGAATTAAAGTAACGAATTAATAGTAATTAACGATCAGTGTTCTCTCCACAATGAATATATTTATTTTAGTGGTAATATTTTGATGTGCTTTTTAAAAATAACAAATTGAAATTTCAGTAGGGTAATTAATTCACGAATGGTAAATTATACTTTAACATAATTAAAATAACTGTGCAATTATTTATAAAACATTTTTTATAGCTTTTAACAGTAAACGGATTTTAATGAAACAGGACAATTATATTATTATTGATTTATGTGCCTGTATATATTTAAAAAAAAACTGGAAAGAATAGCGCAGTTAATATAATTGAATATGAAAAATAATTGATTATAGTTTATTATTATTAGAAGTTATTCATTCTTTAATGAATCTCATATTATAAATTTTGAGAATATCTATGTGAAAATTGTAAATTTAAATTTTCATATAATTTAATGCGAAAAAAATAACCAAAATAGATATTTATCGAACAATAATAACTTCATAAGTGTAAAAATATTAATTTAAGATTTTAAAACTAATCAACTATGAAATGTGATAGATATAAGTGACATAATTCTAGATAAAAATGTCACACATATTATACACGGCAACTAAGATATTAAATTATATCTCTTTACTGTTCTTAGTTATAATTTAATGAAAGTACACCTTATATAGCTTCAATCTAAACTAATATGCTATAATTATAAGGACATCACTGAGAGTTTTCTTACTATTTAGCAGTAGTAAATAATGCTAATTAACATGTAATAACTTAGCCGGTTAATCATTATTTATAATAGTAAATAATAGATAGTTAGATAGTGTTTATATGTACTATAGTATATAATACCTTGTTACTGATAATTAAATTGATTATATGTATCTTATTTATTGATTCACATTCTCTTTGAAATATTCAATTAAATGTCCAAAACACAGCCTTGCAATATTTAGCCCAATAATTCAAATCTCTAACAATAACAACATAAATCAATACTCTGAGAATGGACATTGGATACGGTGATAATTGAATAAATTTCTGATATTTAATAGGTAGGAATTATGGCTATATTGAAGAATATTATATTGGAGAAAAAATGTAACTTTATTAATAAATTTTGATGATAAACTCCTCTCTAGATAAATGCATTGGTAGTCTCCTCTCTAGATAAATGCATTGGTAGTCTCCTCTCTAGATAAATGCATTGGTAGTCTACTCTCTAGATAAATGCATTGGTAGTCTCCTCTCTAGATAAATGCATTGGTAGTCTCTTCTCTAGATAAATGCATTGGTAGTCTCCTCTCTAGATAAATGCATTGGTAGTCTCCTCTCTAGATAAATGCATTGGTAGTCTCCTCTCTAGATAAATGCATTGGTAGTCTCCTCTCTATATAAATGCATTGGTAGTCTCCTCTCTAGATAAATGCATTGGTAGTCTCCTCTCTAGATAAATGCTTTGGTAGTCTCCTCTCTAGATAAATGCATTGGTAGTCTCCTCTCTAGATAAATGCATTGGTAGTCTCCTCTCTAACCACGACATATGCCATAAATCTTAACAAATTAAGTTTGTCATAGATTGTCTGTTATGCTACACCATCGCTATGCATTTTAGTACATGCATTAGAGTACATGTTGAGTACATCAGTTTGCGGTATGCTGATTGCAGGGTATGTACTTCTATGTGCGGTATAATGAGCCTAACTATGTTATCTCCTACACATCACCTATACAGTACTTTTTATTGGGATAAATAAATGATATTAGTAGCAGAGTATAGACTCTAGGAAATACTTCACGACTCAACATACTTCAAGACAAAGATTCAACCAATGCTTTTTGCGAGACATTAATTGTATGGAGTATTAGCAGGGATTATATTGAGCATAACTATTAGTTATATGGTATTGTGTAGTTCTTTGGTACTTAGCATGGTGACTATTATTTATCACTAGTGTATTACCCGTCAAAAATAACTGAGCATAATTTCTTTTTCATTTTTACATTATCTAAATAATGCTATGATTCTTAAACAATATTCTTTCATTTTGTTATCCTGATCTTTTAAATCGAATTTTTATTTTCCAATTTTTTCCAATTATCTATTCGTTTTCTGTGTTTCGTATTTTATGTATAAAAATAATCCTTATTTTTTAACTAGATTTTGTCATTCTGAATTGTTATTTCCTGTTATCCAAATTTATCTAGTGTATTAACTGTCAAAAATGATGGACTGTAAAATATTTGTTTCATTTTTTTAAATTTCTGAAAATAAAATTTTCAAAAATGTAAAATAAAATTTTCAAAAATATAAAATAAAATTTTCAGAAATTTAAAATCTAATTTTTTTTCTGGTATATGATTTTATATGTTTTCCAGATTATTCCATTTTCTTCCCTTCTTTTTTCCATTTTTTTTCTGTTGTCAGGATTTTTTAGGTTTTCAAATTTTTCCGATTTCTAATTTTTTTTTCAATTTCTCCGTTTTTTGGTCTCAGAAATTTCGGTTCCGGAATTATAAATAGAATTTAAACATAAATAGTCGTTATCTAGTTTGTTGTATTCGCTGGTTTGTTGTACTGCACACTTCATGATTGAATACTCACCTGGCAGGGGGATTCCGCCCCCAATTACATCTAACTTATAAGTCTCATTTATACCTGAGACCGAATATTCCGAGACCGAAAATTGCGCGACGGAATTTTCCGCTCAAATTTAATGATAAATTTATGTCAAAACATGTAAAAATTACAAATGTTACGTATCATTGTATAACAGTTAATGATGTTATTCGCCTTTGATAAATACACTACACGTATTAGCATTAATAATTTCAATTTCTTCTATTATTGTTCTTTAATGAAACCATAATAGAATGGGACCGAGTTTGCCGAGACCGAATTTTCCTAGAATCATGAATTTTTACGTTATCTGGATTTCTTGTATCAAAATTTTTGTTATCCTGACAATCATTTTAATCATGGAATTATATCATTTCTAAAATATTACAGCGTGACAATTTTATTGCAATAAACAGACAAAGTACATTGTGTTTTAGTATACAGGGTGGCGCAAAAAAAGGAAACCCATTTTCAAATTAGTTTATTTTACAAACTACCAAAGATAGAAATTTTCTAAAAACATAGTTTTATTCGTTTACTTTTTCTGCGTCTATCTTGATAATCTGTTAGAAGTTAAAAAGTTAATGAAAAGGGCTTGCGCGAGGATGATAAACACAAAAAGTTCATTATAGGAATAATTTATTTCCATATGGTAGTACTAAAAACGAAATCCTACTATTTTACATTCTATTAACGATTTTGTTATTGACTCTTTCATTCATGGAAATACATCTTCATCACCAATAAATAACGATATCTTCCACAAAATGTGCATTTTTTCGCAGAAACCATTTTGCAAAATATAGACAGTGCGGTAAATCAGTTCTAAGAGTTTGATGCCTCTTGAAAGGATAATATCTCAAACTGTGTTTAACAATTCGGCGAAAAGTGTTTAAATGATGTCAAATCCATACCTTCTGATTGATATTTTTGTATGCAATATTCAATATGCTGTTCATGAAAAAGATTAATGTTTTCATATGTTCATTCTTTTCTCCTGCGACATGATCACTTTTTGTTCAAATTTAAAGTGGTTTCTTTAGTTTTGAACTTATTAACATTTTTAAATACGGTTTTATAATTGGTGGAAATCTTTCCAGAAAGCGTTGTTCAAAATGAAGATGAAAGCTTCCAGTGTTTAAAAATATTGTCGCAACAAAAACTCTTTGTTCTTTTGAAAGCTGCATTTTGAGGGTTTCGAATAGGAGATAAAAATTAATGGCGGAATGATTTTATAACGATATCAATATTTTCTAAAAACCAACTTTCAAATGGTGATTTTTTTTTATTTTCTCTTAATTGTTACAAAAAATGATAGAATTTAATGTTTTTGCATCCATATAAAATGAATTATACATATTATGAATTTTTTCGTATATTTCGTCCTCGCGCAAGCCCTCTTCATTTCCCTTTTTTAAATTTGTTGCAGGATGTTTTAATTTCGTAGTAACTCTTAACAGATTATCAACATAGATGCAGAAAAAGTGAACAAATAAAACTTTGTTTTTAGAAATTTTCTAGCTTTGATAGTTTGTAGATAAAGTAATTTGAAAATGGGTTTCCTTTTTTGCGCCACCCTGTATAGGGTGATTGAAAATATATCTTATAATAGTATTTGCGAAATCATATTCATCTAATTTCGCCTTTTAACGAGTGCACTTTCCATCACTTTAACGTGTTTTTGTGTTGATTCACAAACATTCCATTCAACTGTAAACAATGCCATAAATTAAAAAAGAAAACCTTTTCTGCAATGTCAACCACGCCTGAACATTCGAGTCATGACTCTTTGTAGGGGGTAACTGGCGTACAGTTTTCGGAGATTTTGGTCGATTATATCATCGTAAAGTCTACTATACCTAGATAATACATTACTGTGGGACAATAGAGGATTAAGAGGGGATTCTGTTCTCTGGATAAGTCGTTTTTTATCAGAAGTCATTTTAGTGTTTTCATTTAACATGAATAATTTTGGCCCAATGTTACTTACAATTAAAAAAAAAAAAATTCAAGATTTCTCCAGCCATACAATTATTCAAAATGAATAATTCTTATCTTAGAATTGGTAAGTTAAACTGAAAATAATTCCACTGTTTAACATTTTAAGGCTTGGTGCATTAAGAGTTTCTGAAAACAGCGTGTGTATGTTGTTAAAAAACACAAAAATCACATTAAAATGACGAAAGAAATTTAGAAAATTGAGTACTTGTAATGACAAATTAATTACAAAATAAAATTAAATTTTCATGTACCTAATGATAACCCCAATGATAGTACTTTTACCCCAATGATAGTACTAATACCCCAATGATAGTACTTTTACCCCAATGATAGTACTAATACCCCAATGATAGTACTTTTACCCCAATGATAGTACTAATACCCCAATGATAGTACTAATACCCCAATGATAGTACTTTTACCCCAATGATAGTACTTTTACCCCAATGATAGTACTTTTACCCCAATGATAGTACCTTTACCTCAATGATAGTACTTTTACCCCAATGATAGTACTAATACCCCAATGATAGTACTTTTACCCCAATGATAGTACTAATACCCCAATGATAGTACTTTTACCCCAATGATAGTACTAATACCCCAATGATAGTACTAATACCCCAATGATAGTACTTTTACCCCAATGATAGTACTTTTACCCCAATGATAGTACTTTTACCCCAATGATAGTACCTTTACCTCAATGATAGTACTAATACCCCAATGATAGTACTTTTACCCCAATGATAGTACTAATACCCCAATGATAGTACTTTTACCCCAATGATAGTACTAATACCCCAATGATAGTACTAATACCCCAATGATAGTACTTTTACCCCAATGATAGTACTTTTACCCCAATGATAGTACTTTTACCCCAATGATAGTACTTTTACCCCAATGATAGTACCTTTACCTCAATGATAGTACTTTTACCCCAATGATAGTACTTTTACCCCAATGATAGTACTAATACCCCAATGATAGTACTAATACCCCAATGATAGTACCTATGCCCTAATGATAGTACCTTTACCTCAATGATAGTACTTTTACCCCAATGATAGTACTTTTACCCCAATGATAGTACTTTTACCCCAATGATAGTACTTTTACCCCAATGATAGTACTTTTACCCCAATGATAGTACTTTTACTCCAATGATAGTACTTTTACCCCAATGATAGTACTAATACCCCAATGATAGTACCTATGCCCTAATGATAGTACCTTTACCCCAATGATAGTACTTTTACTCCAATGATAGTACCTTTACCCCAATGATAGTACTAATACCCCAATGATAGTACCTATGCCCTAATGATAGTACTTTTACCCCAATGATAGTACTTTTACCCCAATGATAGTACTTTTACCCCAATGATAGTACTTTTACCCCAATGATAGTACTTTTACCCCAATGATAGTACTTTTACTCCAATGATAGTACTTTTACCCCAATGATAGTACTAATACCCCAATGATAGTACCTATGCCCTAATGATAGTACTTTTACCCCAATGATAGTACTTTTACCCCAATAATAGTACTTTTACCCCAATGATAGTACTTTTACCCCAATGATAGTACTTTTACCCCAATGATAGTACTTTTACCCCAATGATAGTACTTTTACCCCAATGATAGTACTAATACCCCAATGATAGTACTAATACCCCAATGATAGTACTTTTACCCCAATGATAGTACTAATACCCCAATGATAGTACTAATACCCCAATGATAGTACCTTTACCCAATGATAGTACCAATGATAGGGTGTGACTCATTCTTTTTCTCTTTCGTCACATCTATGGGTAGAAAGGAGGGTTAAATAATTAGTGGGGGGAGAGGAGGAGGGGGGGGGGTAAAGGTTATGTTTATTTATTCATTATATTAAATGTAAAGGAATTATCCATGGTAAGAGTGGTAAATAAATTGAATAAGCTAATTTTATAATAGTAAATCATATGCACATTATGTGTTTTTAAATTAATTTAATTTTTCATGGTTGTAGAATTATTTATGTTTGTCTTTTACAATATAATTCATATTGAAATCAAATAAATAAATTAACTTTATAAATTAAAAGTAATTTTAATTCATTTTGTTAATTCACAATGCTAATTCTTTTATTAAGTTATTAAATTCAGAGGTAAATTATTATACGTTAAAATAAACATTATTTGATTAATTCTGCCTCTCACCATATATAACAAAATATAAAACGTATCTGAAATGCATTTCTGTTTACAGAGCTTTGTTTAATTATTTCCTCTAACACTTATAAAGGCTAATTAGTTCACCACAGAGCATCCTTTAAACCATCACCAAGGTATTTAATTGCAGTGATTGGCTAGACTTTTTCAGGTGCTAATTATTGTTGCTGCTTTCTAAGGTGGCAAGAAAGACTGTGATGTGCCTACACACTAATGCTTTCAATTGAACAACTCTAAACGCCTTAAGTGACGTCATTACTGCCACTTTATTAAGCCCCAGCTAGCAATTACTTGCAGCTTTGAAAACTTTATTAATGAGTGCTGATTTAACGTATGGCGCCAAATTAGTGTAATAGACTGCAGTTAATCTATATTAGACTGATGGGGACAATTCGGTATCGAAGAGTGGGAACTTATGAACTCTTCTTGAATTATTCTAATTATTGTTTAATAAAAAAATCGTTTTTTATTAATTATTAAATTTATTTTGTAATTGAATTGCAAGAATGGAGTTATAGCTATTATAAATAAATAAACATTTGTCCTTTTCCTTCAAATATTCTCTATCCATGAGAATTGTCAATTTAATATTCAAGTTTTAATATTCAAATATGAACAATAATGATAAAAGTCACTAAAAGATATATAGGTATATTTATGTACCCCATTGTTGAGAGCATTGTATTTGACAGTGTTTCAATAGTACTATTTATACTACCTATTATCTCGAATATATAGCCACCAATTGTAAGAGAATCATCCATGCTATAATAATAGCCAACTCCTAAATATAATACCCATTGTTCAATACACTTTTATTATCTAACTATTATATATCAATGTTGAAGGTTGTTATTATTGAAAGCTCCTTTCTATTAATTTACACTTTCAATTTATTATCCTATAGAGATACTCAGATAGAAAGTTATGGTGGGGTGTTAGAAGATTATGTAGGGTAAACTCCTAATATTCCACAGTCCCACCGTAATTTGACAGTGTGTTTGGTACAGTATTTATTTGTTAGAAATTTCCCCAGATGTCTCCGCAGTTTAGTGTTCTGTACATGCATGGACTAAGAGTAATTTCCTTACTGTTGCATGTTACATGCAATGTAGTGTGACGATAAAAAATAACTCAATTTCATGAATAACATGAGATCATCTTAATTATCACATATTTCTTGGAACGCTGCTTACAATATGTTGTGATATATAAATGATACATTTGTTCATATTACATTGTAGCTCGTTAATGTAATAGCTTTCCATTGATGCTCAGGTCTAAGGGAAAGTATGGCACTCTTTCTGCGCTCATTTCTTTTCTTAAAATTGAATGTTATCGAAGCAAGGAAAAACTAGCTGGGAGACTTATGCCACAGTCTTTATTTTGGATGACGTGCAAACGCCCACTCAAAAAGCTTTCCCGCCCAGAACACAGGCGTACCTATCTCTCGACACTCAAATACCTGCCCAAAACACTTAAAAGCTCTGCAAATTAACGTCGTATAATAACATGTATAGATGTCATAAAGCGCCAATATTATCAGAGACTCATAATTAGGTAAATAAGTTTTTATCCTTAAAGGAAAATGGTCTGTGGCTGTTGTTTTTGATTATCGTCCAGGTTTCAAAGCATCAGACGATCACAAAAACTAAATGACTCGGTCGTCGCTCGCTGCGCAAATGTGTACGACGCCCTAAGTATATCTGACACACGGCAACCTCCTCTAGTCTTCCCTTTGGAAACAATACAAGGTGGTAAGGAGAGCTTTAAATCTATGCAAAACATACTAAATGTATTTGCACTTGCAGCTATTTTTCAAGAAACAATGGCTTTTGTTGGTAAATTGGAAAGAGCATGAAAATAGATCTGGGGAAACGTTGGGTAAGATTGGGTTGAGCAATTTCATGTGTGCGACATTTTGTTTCAGATGATAAAACTGGGTTGTTTATTGCTTAAAACATAATGGCTTAATGTACGTTCTAATGTTCACATTGGGTAATATGGGTACAACGCATGGGTTGAACATTTATCTGTACACGACGATGAGCTATTTCTATAGCAAGTGATAAAATCAGGTTGTTTGTAGAATGTAAAATGATGGCTTAATATACATGTTGATATTTACGTATGTAAAGGTGCATAAGATGTGCCTACTTTTACATATTTGAATGAAGAAAAAATTTAGATTGTATGTAATTTCCGTGGAATGTTTATTGATTGACGTATTTATTAATGAATATTAGATTCAATAACAAAAAACAGTTAATACTATCGTCAAATCTTTCAATACCACAATTTTGTGCATCATAAATTATGATGTTATTACATAGAAAAATGTATGATAAGCATGAAGTTATATATAATAGAGAAAAAACTCGATCAATGTTATGATATAAGCATATTTTCTTCGCACAATCGCCAAGTGATCTCTATGTACTTATTAGTTCACATTCTACACATAGTTAAAAAGCTGTGAAACTTTTCGCTTGCTTTCATTTACTGCAAATAACTTAAGTGTCTCAGATTGTTCCGATGAAGATAAAACGGTTAAGAACATAAATGTTCAATAAAGATATATTTCTAATATGATACACACCCATTTTTATCATGTGTTCTATTTTCATCATATTGTATATATAAGGAAATGAAGATTTGTTTTTGATATATTTGTAGTTCTTTGTACCAATTCTAATTAAAGTTAAATCATTTTAATAGTCTGAGGAATGGATTAAAATAGTATGTGTTAATACTTTCATATTTAGGTATTGATTAAATAGTTTTTATAAAATGTATAATGTTAGAAATAGAAGTCTTAACCTTTTCTATATAGAAATAACTCATAAATATAATACATACATTCGACAGTGTAAAATTAGTAATTATAAATTATTGACTATTTAACTCGATAGACATTCTTTCTGAAAATCTCTTGCGTAAATCATTTTTTTACGTAAGTCACGTGCTGATTCTTTCAATGTTCATAAATTCAATAAAGTAATTATAAATCATGGGCAATGTCTTTTTTTTATTGGAAAGTGAAATTGACGTGTGGGTGATCCGCCCCACGGCAGAGTTATGGCGTTACTAGAAAATACTCAATCTATGAATTCTAAAAACTTGGAAATAATGCATGGATTTATCGGCAAAACTTATGCACAGATAATTTAATTAACTGAATATTATAATATCATAATGTATAAGTTTATATATTTCTATTACTGGCAATAATGAATAAATTAGCATAATATGAATTTTATATCCTCCTCGATTTAATGAGATTATCATCTGAAAGTATGTTCACATTGAATTATTAAAGTCGTAAGAATATTTGATTTAATTCTATTCTAATTTTACGAAGAGAAACTTACGACGCGGGTCAAATGATATCAAGAAATGAAAACACAATCTTCAACCGAATAAAAAGTGTAGAACACTATTGTTTATTGTTTAATATTAACATAGCATGAAGCTCTAACTGTACACGTGTGGTATCCGTCTGTGCAGTCTCCTCAGAACTAGAACAGAGTGTCTGGTGGTGACTATAGTGGTAGTAACTGTACTGGTAGGTGCACCCATGTTCCGGATCACTGCGCTATATGGCGTCCTACAAGCTAGGTACTTGCTGCAATTTATTAGCCCTGGCCCTCGGAATTACTCAGAAATGCTCCATATCAACACTAATGTATATAGTTAACCTAGTGCAATTTATTATACTTCTTTGAAGGATTATATCGTGATTGTATATGCTTGATGATAGATGATAACCTATTTAAGATTAAAAAAGAACTCCTGTTAATCTTATACTTCCCTACCATTAGTTCTTCTGTATGTACACACATAGAAACTAAATGCCTTCACTAATGAGCAATAATAAACAGACCTAATGATGTCTGATGGTCATTGGTGTGAAAGCAGGCAGCGGAAAGTACTATGACTGCACTAACAAAAAGGCCTCATGCTTAAGAGAACACGTCTGTAGATTTTCTTTGTTAGGCCACATAGGTGCAGCCTGAGGTTTCTAACTCCATAATGTTTTGATGGGTCTTTAACGTACTCTTAACCCTATTAGGAAGGATAAGCGTGAATGGACAAATTAGTGAAGTTCCATTCTGTGGTCATTGAGTGCACAACAACTGACAATGTTCGACACTAACCACCCACAAAGCTAACAAACTCAAAAACACTTGTCGACAACACTCACCGCCATCTTAGTCCTCAGAAATAGTAAATACATTACACTTCTCGGAGGAAAATATTTAAATATTAAATAGTCTACTACTAGATATTTATTTTCAATCTATATGATTCTGAACTAAAATATGATTACTGTTTTCTGAGAAAATTAGAAGTTCTATTAATATTTTTTTTCAACATTTTGACGAGGTGACTCTTGGTATTGTATATGACTTTTGGCGTTGCAAATCATTCATTGAATGCATTTATAATAATAAAATAATTTTCCTATTAAATTTTAAGGGTGCTTATAAAAAGGTAGGATGATTTCAGAAAATAAAAGGAATTTAAATTTATCTTTTGAAACTCCAATAACGGTTTTAGCATAAACTTTTATTTATTCATAAAGTTTGTTACATTAGTGACGTATGATATTGATTGTCACAGCTATATCTGTAAATGTTGACTCTTAGTCTCTTAAGTGCTTGAAGTGATGTCGCAATTCCTAATCTGTATTTCGCACCATCATGCCATAGAAGAGAGGATGCTTCGTGGGATGTTGAGTGAAATATCGTGAAAATGATAACCAATGTCATACCCAAAATGTTTTTTAATGAATTAATGTATATTTATTATAGCTGTTCTTTAATATGAAGTGAATGTAGTAGGTATCGTTGGACATCATTTTTCTTGTAATCGGAGTTTACAAGAAAACAAAAAGAATTAGACAAATCGCGTCGAAATTAAACAAATTTTATTTATTCATCTTCCTTAAATAACGTGGAAAATAAATCGGTTAGTTTTGTCAATATTGTAATTTGGCTAATACGCTAAGCATATGACACACATTCTGAAAACATAGCTGTGCACCAACAATTGGACCCCACTACAATTGGGCCTCAGACACAATAAAGAAGTATTACCTTGTTATTACTAGGGTTGTGTTCAAATTATCTTTGAAATATGCATTACATTTTCTTGAAAAATATTCTCCATAACAAGCCGCTTAAATCACATTTGGATGCTAATCTCATGTTTCGGTGCAATGGAAATCTTTGAAGTCGTATTAACTTGGGGAATTCGATCAATTCTTCATTTGATCAATTTCCCATTTGATCAATTATTATCCGTTAGATCAATTTTAGGTTCTATCAATTATCTGGTCGATGAGTTCTCCATTCGTTCAATTGCTTTCGATACATTTTCCGGTACCTCTCACAGAAGCATTGTATGTATATTATAAATGCGGTTTGCAATAGGTGGGACATATGGGTCCAACACCAAAAAATACTAATTTGAGAAAAAAGACTGCCAACATTCTAGAAACATATAAAAACACGTTAAATATATCCAAACACGAGAGGAAAATCTCTGCAGTGAAACGGTTAAAAAAAATTCCTATAATTTGAGAGGCGGTCCTATACATAAATTAAAATGTATTTCTATATTTGTTTCAATTATTTAGTTAACACTCATGAACATCAGAGTTTCAGTTCATTATTATTTTAGGGTGTGACTTACTAATGAACAACCGTCAGTAAATTAGTGCGGTGAAATAATAGAGAGAGAAATATGTACCTGTGTCACTTCGCTATACAAAATGAAACTGAAACCTGAAAAAAATGACAGCCATATTAGTCAGTGACGAGATACTTAAATAGAGATGGTTCAGATGGACCAATTCAATGCTAGACTTAAATAGAGATGGTTCAGATGGACCAATTCAATGCTAGACTTAAATAGAGATGGTTCAGATGGACCAATTCAATGCTAGACTTAAATAGAGATGGTTCAGATGGACCAATTCAATGCTAGACTTAAATAGAGATGGTTCAGATGGACCAATTCAATGCTATGCTTAAATAGAGATGGTTCAGATGGACCAATTCAATGCTAGACTTAAATAGAGATGGTTCAGATGGTCCAATTCAATGCTATGCTTAAATAGAGATGGTTCAGATGGACCAATTCAATGCTAGACTTAAATAGAGATGGTTCAGATGGACCAATTCAATGCTAGACTTAAATAGAGATGGTTCAGATGGACCAATTCAATGCTAGACTTAAATAGAGATGGTTCAGATGGACCAATTCAATGCTAGACCTAAATGGAGATGGTTCAGATGGACCAATTCAATGCTAGACCTAAATAGAGAGAGTTCAGATGGACCAATTCAATGCTAGACTTAAATAGAGATGGTTCAGATGGACCAATTCAATGCTAGACCTAAATAGAGATGGTTGAGTCCCACTCATCACCAATGCTCTACCCATCACACTCATCACCAATGCTCTACCCATCACACTCATCACCAATGCTCTACCCATCACACTCATCACCAATGCTCAACCCATCACACTCATCACCAATGCTCTACCCATCTCACTCATCCTCAATGCTCTACCCATCACACTCATCACCAATGCTCTACCCATCACACTCATCACCAATGCTCTACCCATCACACTCATCACCAATGCTCTACCCATCACACTCATCACCAATGCTCTACCCATCACACTCATCACCAATGCTCTACCCGTCACACTCATCACCAATGCTCTACCCATCACACTCATCACCAATGCTCTACCCATCACACTCATCACCAATGCTCTACCCGTCACACTCATCACCAATGCTCTACCCGTCACACTCATCACCAATGCTCTACCCATCACACTCATCACCAATGCTCTACCCATCACACTCATCACCAATGCTCTACCCATCACGCAAGCTTTTCTTACCTCCCCAAATTAATGATGGCTATTCATAAAGTCTTTGTTTCTGTTCGACTAACTGCAAATAGTCGAGTTGATGGATGTCAGTACTTTGTTATTTGTTCTATTAGATAGCAGCACTGAGATGTTGTAACGAGTGTAACATCTCCTGTCAATTGCCATGCTAAGTTATTCGCTATGAGCAATCATTTTAACTACATATGGTAATGTTAAGGGGCAGTACACTCACTAAAAACTTATGAAATTCTAAAATTAATGAATACGTATGAGATTACATTCAATCGTAATTTGAATATTTCTTGATCTAAATTTTTTTTCTCAACGTAGTATTTACTTCCATCGTTGTAGATATGTAAATGGCGCTTCTGTACCACACGTGTACTTTTTTAACAACTAATTAATTCAAGGCTAAATATATAATTTCAATGCTGTGTAGATGCATTGAAAACATGTTAAATTCGATCAACAATATGTAGTACTCAAAATGAGCTCTTTCATATTTGAGATTTTTCAAAGCATTTCTAAGTGCAACGAATGTACTAAAATAACCTAGTTTAATTTTCTAAATCGATGTAGGACCAATATGACGAAAATTCAATTTTGTATGTACTTGGTAGCTCAGGTAAATTCGAGATAAAATTGATGTAATCTTAAAACTATATTCTAAAAGATAGTATAACGATATTTACCTAGGGTAAATAGTGCGATGGATAACCATTCATATGCGAAATGAGACGAGCTGGGAACTCTTAATCAGAGGAAACGGACTATTCCCTGCCGGACTCTTCCTCACCTAGACTATTCCCTGCCGGACTTTACCCCGCAAATTTTTTTTAGTTTAAACTCTGGAAGACAATTTAATGTTGAAATATTTTAGTATATTTTCGAAAAAAAAACCATTTTGACAAAAAATCTGTTACCTTGAAATTGTGTGCCAAAGTGTTTTGGATTTTTTTTTAATATTGTTGCCTGGGAATTGGTCACTACCAACTCCTTGAACAGAACCCGTTTCATAGATATTCTTTTGATAATTAGTTTTTGTTGTAGATTTTAGAGAATATATACGACATTATATACAAATCATCTTCCAATCTGAATACTTGAAAAGACTTAATTTAAGAATTTCTACATTATTCTTTCAAAATTTCATTTCATTTCATAATAATAATAACATTATTATTATCATAATAAGGGTTAAGCCAAGGTATAGGTATATAATATATTTATGCATAATAGAAAAAAAACACTATAAAAAGAGGCAAATATAAAGGGTAATGAAAATATACAGAAGGTTTATTAATTCTGTAGTATATTAAATATAAAATTAATAAAATAAAATAAAATTTATTAGTGTTCTGGAAATTTGAACAGGAAGTAGGTAAATAGATCACATTTTTTATAATAGCTGGCAATGAAAATAATAAATTCACGATATGTATAACTACAGAGCTGGAATAAACTGAATTAATCGTAGCTGCTTAGACTGAATTGCGACATTATGTCAATCCCACAGTATCGCCATAATGTTTGAAATTTGTAACATATCTTAATTATATGAAAATTTACAAAGGCCCAGTCTTAAAATCAAAACGACCAATATGGACACATACGGAAATCAAAGCTAAACAAAAGACTGTATTACTGTGTAGGTCTGTTAATGAAATATGTCTTCTATTGATAAATTGTTTGTTTTATCAAGAGTGAAGAATACTGATAATTTATACAGCGGGGAAAATTCCGGCGGGGAATAGTACTGGCGTGGAAAAGTACGGCATGGAATAGTCCGGCGGTGAATGAAAGTGCTAGTGCACTCAATCAGACATTATTAAGAAATTGTCGCAAAGACGACAATTTATCAAATCATGATCAGGTTTGGTGCTTAGGGTAAAGTTGGAATAAGTCGCTACAACACTCGAAATGAAAACTTCTCTTTGGGACTTAAACTAAAATCAGTCGATGTCAAGACGTATTGTTAGGGATGAAGTTTTACGTTAGGAGACGCCGAATCCTCCTCACTACTCGCTCAAGAGCCGTCAGGATTGAAAGATGTTCAAAGCTCTTTATCATTTTTAAACAAAGAGTGACATGTTCCCATTTTTAACGATAACACCTGAGACACTGCAGAAGTTCCTTCTGTGAATTTGGGTGAAAAATCCTGCTTCAGTGATAATTTTTTCAACCGTGGCAAATTATGATTCCTAATTTCATAGAAGCTATTTATATAATCAACACAGTGGAGTATTTGGAGATTCCGAATGATTATTTGATTCGCTAGATTCCTAGAAACTACGATGCTACCGAAGTCAAGTACCGAAATCACAGATTTTCCTGAAATGGAATCTTCCCTTGTTTGTCTTGCAGAATATTTGCTCTAGTAGCTATCCAGATCTGAATATTTAAGTGCATTCGCTATTTAGTGAAACGGCAATTCAAAGAACATTCCAGTATCTTGATGCCAATTAAATAAAGATTCCAATGAGTTGTTAATAGTTTCGCCATATGATCTAAAATCTAAATTATCGAAACAAAAAGGTTAACATTGGAATAATTGTGTTGTTGAGTATAAGGATTTTGGAAGTGAATGTTAAAATAATTGTTTTTTATTTGATCCTCTGAATCATGAAAATTTGGAATAAATGAAAGTGTATATTATTATTTAATGACATTCATTTAGATATCAGTACCAACTTCATTCACTCTTTTCAATTTGAATTGTTATATTTATGGTCTTAACAGTCCTTTCTTACTGCAATGTTTAGTCTCATTGTACAATTACTTCCAAACAATGAAGTTTTAATTACTTCCGAGAAAAAAGATTTAGAAGAATAGAGGTAGTTAAATATTATTGAACGATATTACTTATTGCGTTTGATGATAGATGATCACTTGTTATGCACGTAGATCACTTGTTGTGCACGTAGATCACTTGCTGCACATAGATCACTTTTTAAGCACGTAGATCACTGTTCTCAAGCCCTTGTTTCTCGCATTAAGACATCAATCACTTTTAGATGTTTTAATTGGTTTCCCCTAATAAGTTAGGATTTAATTAAGTGAAGGTGCGCATGTTATTCATTATTGGAGTACAAGCTTCGCTGTCAACATAAACACGCATGCTAGGTATAACCAATGGGAGAAAAGATAACCACAGCAGAGAAATGATAACCAATGAGAGTAATGATAACCAATGAGAGTAATGATAACCAATGGGAGAAATGATAACCAATGGGAGAGATGATAACAAATGGGAGAAATGATAACCAATGGGAGAAATGATAACCAATGAGAGTAATGATAACCAATGGGAGAAATGATAACCAATGGGAGGAATGATAACCAATGAGAGTTATGATAACCAATCGGAGAAATGATAACCAATCGGAGAAATGATAACCAATGAGAGTTATGATAACCAATGGGAGAAATGATAACCAATGAGAGTTATGATAACCAATGGGAGAAATGATAACCAATGAGAGTAATGATAACCAATGGGAGGAATGATAACCAATGGGAGAAATGATAACCAATGGGAGAGATGATAACAAATGGGAGAAATGATAACCAATGGGAGAAATGATAACCAATGGGAGAAACGATAACCAATCGGAGAAATGATAACCAAGGAGAGGGAGGTAAACATTAATAATTCGTTATCTCATGTTTTATTTCATTTATGCTATAATATTTTGAAACCCCAAATTATAGTCAAGATTCTAATATTCTAATATTTCATATCCCTTCTATATTGAAAGGTAATCTTTGTAATTAAATATCAGGTAAAATTCTAAAGACAAAGTAATCATCGGAGTATTCAACTATTAGAACTATGTATCTATAAATATTCTATTTTTTTACCTATAGTTAGTAGTTACTATCATTAAAAAGTATTCAGCAGCTCGTCATAATGTTATTTCTGAGTATTATTTTGGTAACAGATTAGTGCTGTCTGTTGTGAATGACAGCCATGCAACTTGTGAACAGCGATAGAATTGACGGCTGTCGTGTAATTTTATTATAATAGTTTACCCTTTACTACTTCTAACATTTTTTATCCATTATTATATTCATTAATTATCGGTTACTTTAACTGACTAAAATGATTTAAATTTATTATACAAAAATTACAAATAATAAACCATTAATGATGATAGTCTACTGAGGAGACATAGGTAGTTTGTTTATTAATATCAGTTGTAATTATCCGCCATGTTGTTTTTCCAATGACAGAGCCTCTAAACTGTAAGCAAAAACGTCTCATTCAGTGTATTGTAATGGACTGTCACGTTTAATTTTGGTCTTTATAATGTTGTGTATAGAGAGACTCCCGACAGAGACGATCGTGGGTAACATGTGCTACCTCTAAACATTGGCACTCGGACAGCTTGATGGACGGCTGCCGCGGAGAAAAATAAATGGGTAACTATAGTAAGGAGGAGAGGCTCACTAAAATGAAAAGGGAGATAGACAGCTATTATGAATGGGAAAAAATGTCAGTGATTCTATTATGCAGAGAATATCTATATTATAAACAAAAGAGTAGGGAGAAGATAGGAAAAATGGGGGATGACTAGAATATAGTTTAGATGCATGTAACTATATAGTAAGTTTGATTAATTAATTTCATATATTACATGCTAAATTTGCAGGGCAGAAAAAGTAGTAGAGCATATATTATTCATCATATTTTACAAAATGGGCTACCTTTGCCATGTTACAAAATGTGGCTAAAATGTCACCATTTTCCTTATCTTTGAAGATTGCACTTTTAATTAATATATTAATATTCATTGAATATTGAACTAAAACTTTTAATAACAAGTGACAAGTTAGTGACACATACGCAAGAATATATTTCTAGAATTCTGAAAGTAATATTTCATCAACATGAATGTTATTCATTCTTCGTCCTTTCTTTATTCTCGCACCTGAAATCCAAACGAAATTTTTTCTTAAATTAATAATTTACGTTGTCAGATAAAACAAAATATTCATTTATAGAATTAGCTATTGGTTAAAAATATGAATACGGTTATAAATATCAATACGGTTATAAATATGAATACGGTTATAAATATGAATACGGTTATAAATATGAATACGGTTATAAATATGAATACGGTTAAAAATATGAATACGGTTATAAATATGAATACGGTTATAAATATGAATACGGTTATAAATATGAATACGGTTATAGATATGAATACGGTTATAAATATGAATACGGTTATAAATATGAATACGGTTATAAATATGAATACGGTTATAAATATGAATACGGTTATAAATATGAATACGGTTATAAATATCAATACGGTTATAAATATGAATACGGTTATAAATATCAATACGGTTATAAATATGAATACGGTTATAAATATGAATACGGTTATAAATATGAATACGGTTATAAATATGAATACGGTTATAAATATGAATACGGTTATAAATATGAATACGGTTATAAATATCAATAAGGTTATAAATATGAATACGGTTATAAATATCAATACGGTTATAAATATGAATACGGTTATAAATATGAATACGGTTATAAATATGAATACGGTTATAAATATGAATACGGTTATAAATATGAATACGGTTATAAATATGAATACGGTTATAAATATGAATACGGTTATAAATATGAATACGGTTATAAATATGAATACGGTTATAAATATGAATACGTTTATAAATATGAATACGGTTATAGATATGAATACGGTTATAAATATGAATACGGTTATAAATATGAATACGGTTATAAATATGAATACGGTTATAAATATGAATACGGTTAAAAATATGAATACGGTTATAAATATGAATACGATTATAAATATGAATACGGTTATAAATATGAATACGGTTATAAATATCAATACGGTTATAAATATGAATACGGTTATAAATATGAATACGGTTATAAATATGAATACGGTTATAAATATGAATACGGTTATAAATATGAATACGGTTATAAATATGAATACGGTTATAAATATGAATACGGTTATAAATATGAATACGGTTATAAATATGAATACGTTTATAAATATGAATACGGTTATAGATATGAATACGGTTATAAATATGAATACGGTTATAAATATGAATACGGTTATAAATATGAATACGGTTATAAATATGAATACGGTTATAAATATGAATACGGTTATAAATATGAATACGGTTATAAATATGAATACGTTTATAAATATGAATACGGTTAAAAATATGAATACGGTTATAAATATGAATACGATTATAAATATGAATACGGTTATAAATATGAATACGGTTATAAATATGAATACGGTTATAAATATGAATACGGTTATAAATATGAATACGGTTATAAATATGAATACGGTTATAAATATGAATACGGTTATAAATATGAATACGGTTATAAATATGAATACGGTTATAAATATGAATACGGTTATAAATATGAATACGGTTATAAATATGAATACGGTTATAAATATGAATACGGTTATAGATATGAATACGGTTATAAATATGAATACGGTTATAAATATGAATACGGTTATAAATATGAATACGGTTATAAATATGAATACGGTTATAAATATGAATACGGTTATAAATATGAATACGGTTATAAATATCAATACGGTTATAAATATGAATACGGTTATAAATATCAACACGGTTATATATATAAATTATGTTAGAGCAAATAGGTTTTCAATTCAAGAAGATGTGGAGCGAAATTTCACTCATTTAAATTTTTCCATTTATCAGATTATTAAAGGGAGTTAATTAAAGGCATATAATTAACTGACCCCCTGCATTTATGAAATAACTTTTAATTGTAAATACTTGTACAGGTCACATTATTGTTTTAATAAATATAGCTTTATCTGGTTATCAAATTTACTTGAAAATTGGATTAGGTTTAGTAAGTTTTAATTTTAAGGAACCCTAATTGCAGCCGCATTCTAATTTTTTTTAGTTTAGTGCTTGTTTCTATTTATGAGATTAAAACATTTTCATTCATATAACTACTATGTTTTTGCATTTTAAATATTCAACTCTTTTTCTATGCTCTTTTCGGTTAATTTAATTCTATGTAAAAAGATGTACTTACAAATGTAGAAACTAAAACATAAATTCAATTAAATTTCTAATACTATAGTATACCTGAATTTATATATGCTTATCTTAAGCATATATAAATAAATTAAGTAAGTCGAGTAGTTACTTTAGTTAGATTGTAAATTGAAAAGATAAAATTACTTTAATTATTCCTATAGATTATAAATTAAAGCAAACAGTAACTAATCGACAGGCAGAAATGTGCACAGGTTTCCTTGCCACCTGAAAGTACATTAAATATCTTTAAAAGCTTTCAAAAACCATCACTCATTGACTAATCTTGTAAATTAAATGAGCCTATTGAGTTTAATACCTAAATTGTAGTAAAAAGCCTAATAGATTATCATTATCGGTGGCGATATCATTATTATTCATCGTACATTTAGGTCGCCAATAATAATATAAAGTACTTCTACTAACCATTGTATAAAGTACATAATTGTGATATTTTAATCTCTATCCAGAACATATAATTCATATCTGCAGAGCCATATGTATTCACTTTTATCAACAGGGCAAAAAAGATTAAAAATATTAGTCTATTTTTATCAATATAATTTATAGTTGAATATAAATTTATTCAACTTTTTTTTCATATAATTTGCCAATAAATTTCAGTTAGTTGTGACATTTAAAAGGATATTTATTTCCAATATACGATGCATAAGGAGCTATTTTGTACTATTTTTTGAAGCAACTTTAATTATTGAAGAAAGAAAACAAATATTATAAAATGATTTGAGCTATAATATTGCATTCTTCTATTGTTTACATTCCTAAGTATAATGCAAATATTTGGTTTATTATAGCACATTTCTTCATCATAAGCTTGTGATTTTGTCTACATTGGGTAAAAGAAATTGGTTCTTCATGTAAAAAATACTGATCAAGTTATCCGAGTTAAAAATAAAGACATTTAACTTGAATTTAAGATACGTGAGAAACTTTAAAGTTAGCTCATAGTTCTAGTTAATAAATCCATTGCGATCACATGTCCACTCACCGTGTTTTCTAGGTACACTTGTACACTACATGCATAATCTAGCTGATAATCTCACTTTCATGTTATGTTAATAGAAATTGAAGCTATCCTGAATGCTAATCGCCCAGAGACATGTGTTAGATCTAACGTATCAGAGAGGTGTGCTCAGTGGGTTAGACTCACAATGTACGATAGTGGCACACTTTATTGCAGATGATAAAGAAAATGCACTGTATTACACTCGCTCTATTCACAGAATTGCCTTCAATGTAAAGTCAATATCTAACTATTTAGGAGTGACCGAGATCAAAGTTTAGACAATATATGATTGCATATGTTTTATAGTTTATTGCTTTGTGGTATGTTTGTATCTTTGATATTTAAATTGGTAGTTGTAGCATTACAATTATTGCATTATGAATAGAATATTATAATCTGTGTAATAAAAAAGCTATAATTTAATAGTCAGTCAACTTACAGTCCTCCAATAGCTACAAGAATTAGACAAGATAAAATTTTTGAAATGAAGAAAAGATAAATATTCTATAAGAAACATAATGGTGGAAATGAATGAACGTCCGAAGGGGCTTATCCTGAGTTCCCCGAACTGTTGTAATTTGTATTATTACTTGCAGTTTTAGAGGATAGCGCTAGGGTTATGCTTTTCAACAACGAGATCTTATATTTTGTGTTAGGTAGACTCGTAGGCTTAATCTGCTATCACCTGTTCATTTTCCTCTTCCATCCGTGAGTGCAGCCACTGTTGCTTGTATGTTTCTTCGTCACATTCCTTGGTAAGTGACTGCATTCACAGTGTAGCTTTTCTGCATCCATGAGTAATGCCACCTACTGGTTGTAAGTGATTTTATTCATCGAGCCACTTACTTTTCTGACTGCTTCTTCCAGTCCCTTGTATTCAATTTCCTCTTCGCGTCAGCGATATGCCCTTTAGTTCCGAAGCAGACATTAAACCCCCTATACTAATTAATCGAATATTATAGGAATGCTTTACCTATATTGACAAAATATATAAAAAGTAACGTTTTCTAAAATAATTTTTTCACGTCTAAATTATTTAAACTACTACTTACTAGTGCCTAAATGGGATAAAAATTAATAGCTCAATTAAATAGCATTATTGGTAATTAATATCCATTAAATTCCATTTTGATTGAATTTTAGGGTTGGTGATTTTTCTTTTTGTGTAAACTGTTACAACTTAAATGTATACAAAACTAAACGTTTTATAGTCGCTTTTTAGTTACTTTTTTAGGAGTCTTTAATAGGTAATATAAATGATTTATTCACGGAGAATAATTTTATTAAATAACTAAAAATACCTTTCGCACTTTTACTTTATTATAAATATATGTTTTTAAAATAGAAATGTTGTCTGTTGAAGTTTAATCTCCCTTTTCTTTATTTACTTTGTCATTTATTGTCATTGGAATATTTGTTTATCAGTTTGAAGTTCTGAAAGTTAGCTGTCATAGTCATAGAATAGTGAAGATGATTCACAGACCTTTGGCCCATATAAACTTATCTAAAGGAATGTTTATAGATATATCACCGCAGCACTACCATCTGTAAAATATCAATCCTAGGGTGACAATTCTACAGGTGGTTTAAAATCTTATATTTTTTATAATACTATAATTATTTACAGATTAATTATAAACAAAGTAGTTTCAAATTTTCACTTTTACAATTCAAAGTTTCTTAGCAAGTTCCTCATTTTATTTCTACTTTATTTAGTTTATCTTTTTCAAGGTATCGCATCAATTCTTTGTCTTATATTAGGTGAGTACCTGCACTTACGGATGGAAAAAGAAAATGAAGAGGTGATAGTAAATGAGGCCTACAAGCCTACCTAACACTAAAATCTTATACCTCGTAGTTTGTAGAGGGGTGATCATTTGCTGGAATAAACTGCGTCCATCGCTTTATTGCAGATCACTATATTGTGAATGATTTTAATATTATTGATCGTACAGTAGTGAAACTTTGGTCACTGGAATATTGCTTCTATGTTAGTATCTTGCTGAAATATTTTTTTGAATCCATGAGAAAATGGGAAAGTTATGAACGTTTATATATTTTGAAGGCATTTTAACTGTCCATCGCTTTATTGCAGCTCTGTGAAAAAGCAAAAAATGGGTGATTAACTTCTACCGAGAGGGTAAAAATTGTAACAGGTCCTGCAGAAGGGAGGACTCTTCTATATTTAGCTAATGAATTTGGGAGGGATAAGAGAAACATAGTTTTTATTGTGGAAGATCCCGACACCAACCCATGGAAAGATGAGGGTTCGAGGAGAAGCTTTTTCCCCTCGAAATATGCGAAAACTACCCAGGCAGGTTATAAGGCAGCCAAATAATACTAGTGCCTCCATTTTCGACAAGGTTGTCATTGGTTATTCGTCCAAACAGTGTCTTAAATGAGACGAAAAGGAACGTGGAGCACATTTCCAGGCCTCCTATGGACAAGAACAATGAAGAAAAGGGCATTAGATGTACACAGAATTACATGGAAATAAACTTCCTACTTGTTCTTTTAACAGATGAGGCAAGAGCCACCCTTGATTGTCTGGATGGATGGGTTACAGTTTGGATCCTACTGGAGCTGTTTATCCACACTGGTTTTGTCGTCAATAAGGAGGCTGTGGCTTTATGTTTTAAGCGGGCATCATTGGTAAAACGTTAATTGGCTCTTTGCGAGAACCAGAAGGTGTAAACCTAACAATCCAATCCTACATTGCCTCTTTTGTTGAGTACTTGTTCCCTTGGCCTAATAGTTTGCAATAATCTCGTTCGCAAAAGATGATTTTCTTTCATAACTTCGCACAATCTCATGCTTGAAGGGCTACAACTTCTTTCCTCATATCTCTGGGTATCAAGTGAGAGACTCTCATGACATGATTGCCTTGTTCTCCGGTCTTAAGCCCCATTGAGAATATCTGACCATTTCATTTGAGACATTACATCCGAACTGTTTTGACGTAAGACCAATGACAGCCTTGTCAAAAATGGAGGCACTAGTTCCATTTAGCTGCCTTATGACCTGCCTGCGTATTTTTCGCATATTTCGAAGGGAAATTCTTTTTCTCGTACCCTCATCTCTCCTTGGGCTTGTGTCGGGATTTCCCACAAAAGAAACTATTGTTTTCTTAACCCTTCACAGTTATAAAGCTAAATATAGAAGAGTCCTCCCTTCTGCAGGACCTGCTACAATTTTTACCCTCTCGGTAGAAGTTAATCGCGCATTTTCTGGCCTTTTCACAGAGCTGCAATAAAGCGATGGACAGTTAAAATGCCTTCAAAATACATAAACGTTCATAACTTTCCAATTTTGTCATGGATTCAAAATATATTTCAGCAAGATACTAAAATAGAAGCAATCTTCCAGTGACCAAAGTTTCACTATTTTACGATCAATAATATTAAAATTATTCACAAAATTGTGATCTGCAATAAAGCGATGGACGCAGTTTATATTTCGTTTAATTTTGAAGGAAAATTTTGTTATTAGATTCGGTATTTTGAAGAATATTTATTACTATCTTTTGTAACTATAATACCACCTTGAAATAACATCTTGAATTCTACAATTAAAAAAAAATTGGGTGACGATTTTGAGTGAAAAAGTTTGGGGTGACGATTGTACAACTGTATCTGCAGATACTAATGCTCACAACTGTATTTGCAGATACTAATGCTCACAACTGTATCTGCAGATACTAATGCTCACAACTGTATCTGCAGGTACTAATGCTCACAACTGTATCTGCAGGTACTAATGCTCACAACTGTATCTGCAGATACTAATGCTCACAACTGTATCTGCAGATACTAATGCTCACAACTGTATCTGCAGATACTAATGCTCACAACTGTATCTGCAGGTACTAATGCTCACAATTGTATCTGCAGGTACTAATGCTCACAACTGTATCTGCAGGTACTAATGCTCACAACTGTATCTGCAGATACTAATGCTCACAACTGTATCTGCAGATACTAATGCTCACAACTGTATCTGCAGATACTAATGCTCACAACTGTATCTGCAGGTACTAATGCTCACAACTGTATCTGCAGGTACTAATGCTCACAACTGTATCTGCAGATACTAATGCTCACAACTGTATCTGCAGATACTAATGCTCACAACTGTATCTGCAGATACTAATACACACAACTGTATCTGCAGGTACTAATGCTCACAACTGTATCTGCAGGTACTAATGCTCACAACTGTATCTGCAGATACTAATGCTCACAACTGTATCTGCAGATACTAATGCTCACAACTGTATCTGCAGATACTAATGCTCACAACTGTATTTGCAGATACTAATGCTCACAACTGTATCTGCAGATACTAATGCTCACAACTGTATCTGCAGATACTAATGCTCACAACTGTATCTGCAGATACTAATGCTCACAACTGTATCTGCAGGTACTAATGCTCACAACTGTATCTGCAGATACTAATGCTCACAACTGTATCTCAAGGTACTGTATATCCAGTAAGTCTTCATGTTCCAAAGTTGACTTTTAAATTTTTAGAGACTCCGGGCATCACGATCTCATGAGATGACTTGCAATTTCTGGAGCAAATAAAGTTGTGCACAGGTGTACTGGGCTATTTGCGGGCTGTGTGAGGTGAACCGGGCTATTTGCGGGCTGTGTGAGGTGAACCGGGCTGTTTGCGGGCTGTATGAGGTATACCAAGGTATTTGCGGGCTGTGTGAAGTGTACCGGGCTATTTGCGGGCTGTGTGAGGTATATTGGTCTATTTGCAATGTAAAAGTACCAAATCAATGTTGATTAACATTTATTTCAGAAAAATAATTAGTTGATGCAATCAAAAAAAATATTTTCAAGACATAAAATCTTATGGATAGGTTTGTTTCTGTTAATTTCATATATAAAAATTCATATATTTACAGCACACAGGTCATATACTTAGATTTAAGAATTTTGGCCTCATTAGATTTAAGATCTACAGTTAGATGTCATTAGATCTAAGATCAAATGTTTGACATCATTTGTTCTAAGATCTAAAGTTTTGACATCATTCGTTCTAAGATCTAAAGTTTTGACATCATTTGTTCTAAGATCTAAAGTTTTGACATCATTTGTTCTAAGATCTAAAGTTTTGACATCATTCGTTCTAAGATCTAAAGTTTTAACATCATTCGTTCTAAGATCTAAAGTTTTGATTGACATCATTTGTTCTAAGATCTAAAGTTTTGACATCATTCGTTCTAAGATCTAAAGTTTTGACATCATTCGTTCTAAGATCTAAAGTTTTAACATCACTCGTTCTAAGATCTAAAGTTTTGACATCATTCGTTCTAAGATCTGAAGTTTTGATTGACATCATTTGTTCTCAGATCTATAGTTTTGACATCATTCGTTCTAAGATTTAAAGTTTTGACATCAATTGTTCTAAGATCTAAAGTTTTGACATCATTCGTTCGAAGATCTAAAGTTTTGACATCATTCGTTCTAAGATCTAAAGTTTTGACATCATTTGTTCTAAGATCTAAAGTTTTGACATCATTCGTTCTAAGATCTAAAGTTTTAACATCATTCGTTCTAAGATCTAAAGTTTTGATTGACATCATTTGTTCTAAGATCTAAAGTTTTGACATCATTCGTTCTAAGATTTAAAGTTTTGACATCAATTGTTCTAAGATCTAATGTTTTGCCATCATTCGTTCGAAGATCTAAAGTTTTGACATCATTCGTTCTAAGATCTAAAGTTTTGACATCATTCGTTCTAAGATCTAAAGTTTTGACATCATTCGTTCTAAGATCTAAAGTTTTAACATCATTCGTTCTAAGATCTAAAGTTTTGACATCATTTGTTCTAAGATCTAAAGTTTTGACATCATTCGTTCTAAAATCTAAAGTTTTAACATCATTCGTTCTAAGATCTAAAGTTTTGACATCATTTGTTCTAAAATCTAAAGTTTTGACATCATTCGTTCTAAGATCTAAAGTTTTGATATCAATTGTTCTAAGATCTAAAGTTTTGACGTCACTCGTTCTAAGGTCTAAAGTTTTGACATCATTCGTTCTAAGATCTAAAGTTTTGACATCACTCGTTCTAAGATCTAAAGTTTTGACATCACTCGTTCTAAGATCTAAAGTTTTGACATCACTCGTTCTAAGATCTAAAGTTTTGACATCACTCGTTCTAAGATCTAAAGTCTTCACATCACTCGTTCTAAGATCTAAAGTTTTGACATCACTCGTTCTAAGATCTAAAGTTTTGACATCATTCGTTCTAAGATCTAAAGTTTTGACATCATTCGTTCTAAGATCTATAGTTTTGACATCATTCGTTCTAAGATCTAAAGTTTTGACATCATTTGTTTTAAGATGTAAAGTTTTGACATCATTCGTTCTAAAATCTAAAGTTTTAACATCATTCGTTCTAAGATCTAAAGTTTTGACATCATTTGTTCTAAGATCTAAAGTTTTGACATCATTCGTTCTAAGATCTAAAGTTTTGATATCAATTGTTCTAAAATCTAAAGTTTTGACGTCACTCGTTCTAAGATCTAAAGTTTTGACATCAATCGTTCTAAGATCTAAAGTTTTGACATCACTCGTTCTAAGATCTAAAGTTTTGACATCACTCGTTCTAAGATCTAAAGTTTTGACATCACTCGTTCTAAGATCTAAAGTTTTGACATCACTCGTTCTAAGATCTAAAGTCTTGACATCACTCGTTCTAAGATCTAAAGTTTTGACATCACTCGTTCTAAGATCTAAAGTTTTGACATCACTCGTTCTAAGATCTAAAGTCTTGACATCACTCGTTCTAAGATCTAAAGTTTTGACATCACTCGTTCTAAGATCTAAAGTTTTGACATCATTCGATCAAATATTTAAGGGTTTGACGTCAATATATCCAAAGGCAGATAGATTAGAAGATTCGAAATTGAAAAAAAACTATTTTTTGATCCCCAATAATAATAATCAATGAAACTGTAAAGCCTTACTTTAATCGCCTTAACGTTGATGCTTAGATGATGTCAGAAGAACACTAGGAATAGTCACTATACCTGCTGTAGGGTAAGATATTCGATGATGATTTTAAGTTTTATGAGATTACAGGTTTCCTGTTGCTTCCCATGGAATGGTCTGTTGTATGGTGAGAGACATTTGGACACACAAACTTCACTGACCTTAATGGTGCTGACTGAGTACATAACACTGCGGTTAACTGCACTTACTGGATAGGGGCTATATTAGATCTTCACCTTCCAGATAGATGAGAATCTCTCTAAATCCAATATTGCAATGCATAAATAATATTTATGTTTAGATATATGATCTTATCTATGAAAACACACGGCCAAAGTATACTCAAAGAATGATTGGGTTCGAAAATATTATGGCTATTCTACTGTGATAGTAAATCGTGCTGACATTTTTATATCTCAGTACATTTTAAATACATTTGATGACTACGGCCCAACAGCACACAAATGTTTTTACATTCCAATCACCCAAGTCTATAGTACCTACTAGGTAAAATGTTGTAACTAGTATGACATCAGAGAGTAGGATTGGTCTAAACCAGTAGTACTAGTAAGGCTAGTAGCCTGTAAATCATGATGGATAAAGTACTTAGCATTTATCAGTGTGAACGAGAGATTTTAAATAGAAAAAGTGAAGTTAGATGGAGTAAATGATTTATTAACTTATTAATTGTTTGTGTTCTGTAGATAATTTCTCTGGGATTTAATGTCAATTGAGTTTGATTCATTGAACATAAGTAATGTTAAATGGTGAGTGATGGGTAAAATGTTTGCAATTGATGAGAAATGATTGGGGATATCAAACGATTTATTAAATAAAAATATAATCTTTGAAAGGGAATTTAAACTTAAATGTAAAAATACTAAATTGAAAAGATAGAAATGAAATAAATAAAAAATAAATTGAATATGTTGAATTGTTTGCAGTAAATCATATTTTTTTATATTTTCTATTTCAATCAAAAACTTTCAACAATGATCTTTAGATATTATTTATGTTCTATTATTGATTAAAAATCATAGATTTATGAATAAAAATAAGAAAATTCTAATCAATTGTTTTTAATTACAACGATCCACCGTTCAGTGGAGGAAGGATTTAAGCCACATTTGAAAATGTGCAGGAGAACCATCCAAAGTTTGTTGATAGATTTTTGGAGGCCTATTGAGATACAACTGACTATTGAGGTATCTTTTTACCTACCTTTGCAAAAACTACTGATGGAAAAGTGGAATACTCATAATTCTATTTTGAAAAATGAAAAACTCCATGAAAAACCTTATTAATATGTTTTATGGCTTTGGCCCTTCTGCCACAGAACGTTTAATATAGAGGCATAGAAAAGTATATTTTACATGTACTACATGGAAACTAAGAGGCAATTTATAAACAATGAGAAATTTCGAATTCTAATGTAATTAACTTAAAATTGGCTTTTAAAGTGGCATGATGAATTAAAATAATGATTATTTTATTCATACACTGATTATTTAGTCTTTTATTTACATATAAATACTTTAATGTATTTACTTTAACTATAGACAGCTTAGCACTTCTCACAACTGCCTTCAGTATTAAATAAATGTTAGGACATGCAGCATTGAATTAATTTATTAAAATATTTGGATTGGCGCCTTTACATTTGGATGGTGGAATGTTTATTTGGATTGTATTTATATTTTAAAGTCAAGAAGATTTATACATTATAATGAGTATCAAGATGTTAATATATCTATCTTAAGAGAAATGATGAATTTAAGTTTTTCAATTCCTATATGAAATTATGGTACGGCCATAGGAGAAGCCCTTCTTAAACTTCAGTGGCCCCACTATAATTTCCATCTGGTTATTGGCAAATTGTACCCCTATAGCCTACACCATACCTCATTATATAGGGACTATCTTATCCATATGCCATGGGACTATTAATGCATTATACTATAGCATAAATATTAATACTAAAATATCATTAATTGTTGATGACAAATAATATTTAACATTGACTGATATGAGATTTTCGTTTTTTAAAATTCATTCGAGGAAATGTTTAAAATATTAACTGAACATCAATATTATAACTTTATTTAGCTTAGAAATAAATTTTAAATCACTTAAAAAATCAGTATTCTATAACTTTAACATATTTCTTTATTGTTTAAAAATATATAAATTAGCAATTAGAATTTAGTCTAAAAAGATTTAACGTTATTAATAAGAATAGTTGTCTAACGATTGGCAATTGTCTAAGGAATAATGGAGTAAGCATTTTTGTATTATTAATTATTATTAGTAAAATGTTCTTAGATATGTTTAATACTAAATAAATAGTAACTATATAGTATTTCAATAAGCCTATATATATATTATACAAATGGTACTTTCCCAAATTAAAATTATTACATAATGTAAGGATTCTATCCGAGAAAAAGAATTGATGTTTTTAATTAATTTCTTAAGTTAGTTAAGGAATTAGGTGTAATTATATATAGGTATTAATTGAAATAAAAATAGATAATTTTTTCTTTATTTTAGGGTAAGCTTGCTTAAAAAGTTTACTCATATGGATATACATATCTAATGGGTCATCAATTTATGCTTTGAATCAATTTATTACGTGCGTGAGTTGGTTGGACTTTATTCATGTTTCCATGTGAGTTAAAACAACTATATCGTGGTGTGTCATCGAACATCAGTTAATTCAATTCATTTTATGGATTGAATCAACTCACTAGAGAGTTAAAAGTTACTTATTTTAGAATTTTAACGTATTTTGAAACAACTATGACATAGTCACTAGTATATTGTAGTAACTCACAAAGATTGTTAATTCAATGTATTTGGTGTATAAATTAACTTATTATAAGAGGGTTGGCGCTACTTTTTTTAAGTTTAGGTTCGAGACAAAGCGACTAGGTTGTTTTAACTAACGTCAATTTAAAGTACTTGCAACTCACCACGTATGTAGGGATAAAATCAAACCATTCACAAAGTGTCAAAACAAATCAAATTTGATTTGTTTCAACTAATCCTTTCTCTGTTTGTGGGAGGACAAAGAAAGATATAATTAATAAATGTGTTACCAGTTCTACCACAATTATGATAAGTCAAACAGTTAGCTACGTACAATTACTAAATTAAGATATTAAGAAAAGACCGCGAGTCAAATTCTAGTTATGCTGCTGGACTAAGGAATGGACTAAGGAAGAGCAGATTTATCCTAAAGAGAACGATAATACTTCATAGTTTGAAAGCACCGCCAGACTATCAATCTTATCACTTTTGGTCATAAATCATACATTGAATTTTTAGTGATATACACTATTTATTTCAAGAGAGTTTACATTTTTAAAGAAGAAATTTGCGAGGAACAGA
Source organism: Caprella mutica (assembly GCA_947561585.1). Lineage (NCBI taxonomy): Eukaryota > Metazoa > Arthropoda > Malacostraca > Amphipoda > Caprellidae > Caprella > Caprella mutica. Next base: position 174,909 of record CANNZV010000591.1, read on the forward strand.
TCTCTGATTAAAAACTTTGTACCTTAGTATACTTTTTAGTTTGGCAGACCGATTAGTAAGTCTAGACCGAGTAGAAGAGGTGATCAGACTGAACAAGTAGTCGTGATGGTGCAGATAAAATCCTCTGATTTCAATATTTAAAGTTTAAGTGTAAGGTAAGATGCTCTTAAACTGAATAGGAAGGAAAGATTTAGCACAAAAGTTAGATGCTAATCAGTGTTAGATACTGACTGATATCACAGACTCTACTGACTACATTTTAAGTGATATGAACGCCATCTGGTGGTTTAAATCTTAGTAATTTTATGATCTATTACATATTAAAAAAAAAACACGTAAATAACAATAATATTATTTTAATAGGAAAATTTTTTTTAGAACTAAACAAGAAATAATTACTATAATATATATAATTTATACAGTATACACCGCAATATAACCCAATGTAATTATGGATTTATAATAATAATTAAGTAACATTGAATAAAATCATACGAAACTGTAAAAAATAGTATATAACATTATTTAAAACCATATCAAATTAAATACATAGAATATGATATAAAATCATAAAAAATTGTATAATATTCTTCTAAATTATATCGCATTGGAAATGTATCACTATTTCCTTTACTTTAATCATCACTCTGACATCACATAGAAAGAATGTGATAGCACTAAAGTTCACTAGGTTTACCTATCACATTTTCAGTCACAATAAACCATATCACATAGAAAGAATGTGATAGCACTAAAGTTCACTGGGTCTATCTATCACATTCTCAGTCACAATAAACCGGTTCTTGGACATTTCGTAAAACGGACATTTCGTCCACTTACATTTTGTCCACGGACATTTCGTCCACGAACATTTCGTCCACGGATATTTCGTACTCTGACAATTCGTGCATGAATTGCTTTATATTGTGTTTTAAAGTGTATATGGAATATGATTCATATTATTTTTCACTATTACATTAATTGCCAGGTGTAAATATACATTAATATTCTAGTGATTTAAGCCGAAACATTTGAAATGAACACATCAAAATATTTATCTATCGTTTAGAGTTATAAAGTTTAATATGCTAAACGGGGTTTATTATATCTTTAAGTTATTTACCTCGTTTAATATTTTGCATTAATTAATGAGTTATGAGTATCTCAAATATAGAACTGAAATAACAAGGTAATAACAAGACTAAATGTGTGGACAAAAAGAAGATAAAATAATTACAATAGGGGCAAATTATTATTTTTTATATATGGTTTTATAATGAGTAGGAAAATATGAAACCGTTTAATAACACGGACGTTTCTACGTTTAAATAATTAAAAGTAACACTAAAAAGTACCAATATCTATATTGCTAAGTATTCTATATCACATGGACGCATTTAATTATCAATCACTTGTTTAGAAGTATATTACATACATGTATAATGTATGCAGTTTATTTAGTCACTGTTGAAAATATTTTGTTATAAAAAACTAATTTATGAACCAATTTTGCTTCTAATAACCTCATCTGAATAATAACATTGATGATTATTTTAGTGTATAGTGAAATAAACACCACAAGGAAGTGCATTCGTTTTCTATGTTTATGTACTTAATAACTTCGAGACATCTTTCGCAATTGTTACAGATTTTATAAGACCGGGGTGTAATAAAAGATTTGCCTGTATATCATTAAAAAAAAAATTCAGTTTTATTATTTTACTATTGCTGGCCAGCAGGAGCAGAAGAAAATTGCAATGAAAACCATTAATTTCTAATTACCATAAACTAAGTGTAATTTCTACTTTTATATTACACAATATATATAAATATTATACAATATAAAATATATACCCATTATCTATATATAATAAAATAGAAAGCATTTACACGAATTGTCCGTGGTCGAAAGCATGTCATATCACATTGAAAGCATGTCATATCACATTGAAAGCATGTCATATCACATTGAAAGCATGTTATATCACATTGAAAGCATGTCATATCACATTGAAAGCATGTCATATCACATTGAAAGCATGTCATATCACATTGAAAGCATGTCATATCACATTGAAAGCATGTCATATCACATTGAAAGCATGTCATATCACATTGAAAGCATGTTATATCACATTGAAAGCATGTCATATCACATTGAAAGCATGTCATATCACATTGAAAGCATGTCATATCACATTGAAAGCATGTCATATCACATTGAAAGCATGTCATATCACATTGAAAGCATGTCATATCACATTGAAAGCATGTCATATCACATTGAAAGCATGTTATATCACATTGAAAGCATGTCATATCACATTGAAAGCATGTCATATCACATTGAAAGCATGTCATATCACATTGAAAGCATGTCATATCACATTGAAAGCATGTCATATCACATTGAAAGCATGTCATATCACATTGAAAGCATGTTATATCACATTGAAAGCATGTCATATCACATTGAAAGCATGTCATATCACATTGAAAGCATGTCATATCACATTGAAAGCATGTTATATCACATTGAAAGCATGTTATATCACATTGAAAGCATGTCATATCACATTGAAAGCATGTCATATCACATTGAAAGCATGTCATATCACATTGAAAGCATGTCATATCACATTGAAAGCATGTCATATCACATTGAAAGCATGTCATATCACATTGAAAGCATGTTATATCACATTGAAAGCATGTCATATCACATTGAAAGCATGTCATATCACATTGAAAGCATGTTATATCACATTGAAAGCATGTCATATCACATTGAAAGCATGTCATATCACATTGAAAGCATGTTATATCACATTGAAAGCATGTTATATCACATTGAAAGCATGTCATATCACATTGAAAGCATGTCATATCACATTGAAAGCATGTCATATCACATTGAAAGCATGTCATATCACATTGAAAGCATGTCATATCACATTGAAAGCATGTCATATCACATTGAAAGCATGTTATATCACATTGAAAGCATGTCATATCACATTGAAAGCATGTCATATCACATTGAAAGCATGTCATATCACATTGAAAGCATGTTATATCACATTGAAAGCATGTTATATCACATTGAAAGCATGTTATATCACATTGAAAGCATGTTATATCACATTGAAAGCATGTCATATCACATTGAAAGCGGTGACCGGAGAATTCGCCGTCGGAATTTTTGCCGTTGGAAAATTCACAGTTAGGAAAATTCGCCGTTAGGAAGATTCGCCGTGAGGAATATTTAAATAATTTTTAAATAATAATATAACTGAATATATTTATTTCTATGTATGTTAATAACTATATGGAAATAATATGAATAATAATATTTGACTAAACATATTATATTCCTATTTATTCCTCATATTACGTTAGAATCGCAGCAACGAGGATTTTTATGAATTCTAAAATAGAAATGAATGTAATTTTAGTTTAGAGAGATCACATACACTCGCAAGAGAGATATTTTAAATGTAGCATTCTTATCAGTGTACTACCTTGAAATATTTGTGCCATGCACAATAATTCAGATTTCAAGTGGTAAACCGTACATGGGATACTGAATAGATAAATAAAATCAATAATTAGGTAGGTATAGAACAACTTTATCTTAAATTCACAATATTAAACACACAAGAACACTTAACACTTTTAAGAGAAAGTGATGCAAACCGACTAGGATTAGCCAAAACACAGCTGACTATCATTAGTGATCTTATTCATCTTTACTTTCAAAGAAATTAGCTTCGACTATTTAGTCAACCAATCAAAACACTCCAAATGTTATACAGCGACCTCTCGTGACACAAAATTATACGATTACTGATTAAAATATACATTGCATTTATGAACAGTTAACATAAATTTTAGGAATCTTAGTTTTCAGATATACAATATTACATAATCACCTACAATTAATATTTACAATTATAAATTCTTATAAAAAAATCTAAAATTATCTAACATTTTCAGTCGTATAGTTATTTAACAAATTGGTTTACTTTATAATTATCAATATTTCTTATCAAAACTTATAGGTATTTGAATAGTTATGTCTTCGATAATTTTTTCTTCACGGCGAATTTTCCAACAGTGAAAATTTCCACGGCGAATTTCCCCACGGCGAAAATTCCTAGAACCTTGAAAGCATGTGATATATGTGATAGTACTAAAGTTCACTAGGTTTACCTATCACATTCTCAGTCACAATAAACCATATCACATAGAAAGCATGTGATAGTACTAAAGTTCACTAGGTTTACCCATCACATTCTCAGTCACAATAAACTATATCTCGGCGACGCTAATAAAAGGTCAATTTCTCGGTGATTTGACCCTAAAACATACGGGTTAGAGGAACATTTCGTTTTTTCGTTGCTAAGTTCACACTATTTTATCGACACATCTCAATAGGTCATATTAAATGGCTGGTCAAAATATCACGGAAATATGATATTCTCTAAGGATATAATATTGTCTTTATTAGAATGGATGATTAGTGTGCTATCTGCATAGAATTGCAAATAGCACACTTTACGAAATGTTATTGACCGATGCAGAATAAACTTTAATATTATCAGGTAAATACATGTAAAAAACTGATAATAATTACCACTGAATTTTAAGTACATATTTTTGATTGTAAAAGTGGCTTGTGTGATAATATTGTTAATAATATTAGTAATAAAAGATTTACTAAAATATTCCCCAACCTTCTCTACTCATATACTGCATATATAATAATAATATTAGCTACATTGTTTTTACTGTAGATCTATGGGCTAATGTCTTGCCAACTATTCAGATTATTTGCACCAATTCTGTAATAAAGATTAATCAATTAGAAAGTGAAATAACTTCATTTATTAATAATGCCGAATGAATAACAGTATAACAAAATATTTTTTAATATCAATCAGTATAATTATTGTTCTCACTCCGAATGAAATTGTTCTTTAATTCGATAAAACTTCTGATAGTAAAAATATTACAATCTAACTATTTCATTAGGTAGAAACTTATAAGCTATTTACAAAGCTAATTCAAAATCCATTCCACGAAACCACAATCGGTTTATAAACATCAAAAATGGGTATTTGTTATCATGCGATATTTCGATTGGCGTTCCCTTTAAATTATGAAGAGCAAATATCAGTCAGGTGGAAAGAGTTAAACATCTCATACGATTTACTTTAAAACATCTCATACGATTTACTTTAAAACATCTCATACGATTTACTTTAAAACATCTCATACGATTTACTTTAAAACATCTCATACGGTTTACTTTAAAACATCTCATACGATTTACTTTAAAACATCTCATACGATTTACTTTAAAACATCTCATACGATTCACTTTAAAACATCTCATACGGTTTATTTTAAAACATCTCATACGATTTACTTTAAAACATCTCATACGATTTACTTTAAAACATCTCATACGGTTTACTTTAAAACATCTCATACGATTTACTTTAAAACATCTCATACGGTTTATTTTAAAACATCTCATACGATTTACTTTAAAACATCTCATACGATTTACTTTAAAACATCTCATTCACGCCCAAAAATCCTCCTCTGCAAAGACAATGGTACATTATTTTCTAATTAGAAAGTGTCTCAGAAGTGTAACTGACACGTTCGCAAGACACACCTTAGACAGGTAAACTAATTAGGGAGGATACGACATGAAGTGTAATATAAACTCAGAAATACAAATATTCTCTTGAACATTGAAAATTATAAGAAATGTTGGTCATTATGCATATGTGCTTTTCGGCGCCAATGCTTAACTCCTTTGTAAATACGTATATAAAATGATTAAAAGTAAAGCACCAACGTCGCTTGCATTTAATCTCAAATAATTTTGTATGCAGTAAAATTACTGAATTAACGTCGAATCAAAGAGCATTTTTTATCCGTGTAATTTACGTTCACATTTACTAAACAAAATGAATGATTTAAATCTAAATGACTGCTCAAAATGTATAATAACAATTACTTTTGTGGATAAAAACTAACAAACAATTATTAAGACTCGAAACTTTATTCCGTAAAATAGATTCTTTTATCTGCTATGTACTTCGTATCTGGAGAATCATAATATAAGTATTTATAGCTGCTCTATAGTGTAATAGTGTTCTTTTTAGGGTGGGGCATTTTGCTTGTGTTCCAGGCACCCATGCATTGAGTAGAAGGTCATCTCCCAGTTATCGAACACATCCACATTTTCGATCATATTAAGAAAATTTATTTAAAAAAAACTCGTTATTTTAATACACATGCATGTAATCTGCAATCACGAATTTGAATACGATTTATATATCATTCCCTTTAAGATTGAAAATGTGGAACTGTTCGACAACTCGTAACTTGCTGCAGAAGGTCATCTCTCCTATCCATCTAAATCTGAAACTGTACAAGACTATAAATACTTTATGTGACTCTTCCAAAGAACAAGGAATGTATGAAAGGTATGAGAAAAGACAGCATTTTCAAATGACACCACACACCCTGTCGGAAAATTGCACTCGATGCTAAAAATTAGAAAATGCAACGATAAAAATCTAATCGTAACTCCTTGTAGATTTTAAAACAGTCTATCGTGTTTCGTCGGACATTCATGGCTATAAATCCTGATATTAATGTTTGAAATTACGTTCAATTTTTACCGTAGTGGAAAATAATAAACAATTTACCTATTACATATTCACCAACTAGGCATAGAAAGATTATTGATTATAGGCATAGAAAGATTATTGATTATAGGTATAGAAAGATTATTGATTATAGGTATAGAAAGATTATTGATTATAGGTATAGAAAGATTATTGATTATAGGCATAGAAAGATTATTGATTATAGGCATAGAAAGATTATTGATTATAGGCATAGAAAGATTATTGATTATAGGTATAGAAAGATTATTGATTATAGGTATAGAAAGATTATTGTTTATAGGTATAGAAAGATTATTGATTATAGGTATAGAAAGATTATTGATTATAGGTATAGAAAGATTATTGATTATAGGTATAGAAAGATTATTGATTATAGGTATAGAAAGATTATTGATTATAGGTATAGAAAGATTATTGATTATAGGTATAGAAAGATTATTGATTATAGGTATAGAAAGATTATTGTTTATAGGTATAGAAAGATTATTGATTATAGGTATAGAAAGATTATTGTTTATAGGTATAGAAAGATTATTGATTATAGGTATAGAAAGATTATTGTTTATAGGTATAGAAAGATTATTGACTATAGGTATATCTCACACAGCTTCTTTATAATACTATAAAGTGTCTATGGAATTCAAAGCATCTCCCTAATGGTCCATAGAAGATAGAGTTTGACTTTGGTTACTTGTACACACTAATTATTTATTAATGGAAGCTGCATTCTAGTTCCTATAGAGACTCTCATTCCTAACAGGTTCGGGTGTGTTACTTTTATCGGCAGTGATTAGCAGTTAAAGAATATTATACTAATGAATAGGAACAGTTTCTTGGAAAGATGACTGATGTGAAATATTGATAAATGAAATTAGAGCTAATATCTGTGAATTAAAATTGAGGTGATTTGTAACTGCATTTTGTACATTAATTAAAATGATTGAAAATGGAGAAATACAAGTAGAGTAATAAAGTACATATATTAATGCACATATGATTTATTTTTCAACATAAAAAATGAATAATTATTTTAAAAGAAATAATACGAACACATTTAAAAAAAAGTACTTTTATTTACTAATTTTATCAATTTAAAAGTTATATATTGTATATACTATATATATGTGATATACAGATTACGCATATGTTTACGCTATTCCGTACACGTATGTGGAGATCACATGTGTTGGCAAATTTTCACTGGTTCTTATTTGACACAGAGATTAAAATCAAATTAATGTCTTATTTACCTTAATCGCCCATCACCTCGAATTGCTGCGACGATATAAAACGGTGACGATTTCTAGCGCCTCTCAATGCTTTCTGAAATGGTAAGGCCTGAACATGAGTAAATACTGACATTATTTTGCGGTAAAATTAGGAACATACTTTAGGATGAGTGATATGTAGATAATAACTAATGACATTATTGTAGTTAAAATGAAAAGGTAGAGAAGGTATAAGACTTTCATATCTTTAGTAGGCATTATTAATGACAATAAATTTAATTAGTAACAAATTGAAAGTTGGAAAGATAAGTAGCAGTGAATGTTTTAATTGGTAGGAGATGTTTAAGGTTTGTACAGTGAATGTGATACAGTTACTGATGGCGTGAAGAACATACAGAGTATGGGGAAATAATTAAACACTTTATTGTAATGAGAAGTAATTGCTGATATGTTCATTTGAAATAGTAAACGTTGAAATGATATAAATAAACATTCGTGTTTAAAATGAATAACTTTTTAATTAAAAAATAATATATATTTAACAAGTATTTTAAGAAACTAAAAACTGTACCTCAAAAACTGGGAGTGTATATTATTTTCTATTGATTTGTACCTAGTAATATAAATATAGTGGTAATTAAATATATAAATGAATTATCTGTAAATAATCTTTAAATATAATAAAAATTTATAATCATAATTTTAAAATCTAGAAATAAATTTCTAAACAATTTTGATAATAATCTTGAATTTCGTGAACTACAGTTGAATATTTATCATTCAAACGCATTTGTAACTTTTCTATAGCTAAATTATATATGTTTTCAGTTTAATTAAGATATTCATCAGTAAAAAACACATCAATCTATTTTATTAGGTGAGAATGCTTCTTATATGACTACTTGTACGAAAATTTATAACCTTTATAATCTCATTTAGACGATAACGATATACATGTTCATATAGTATTCTATCGTAAAATATCGATATTCCATTCATTAGCATCGGAAGTTCTGTTGAAATTTGGCTTAAAGGCGATAGACAACTATATATAATACAAGCGTTTCTAAGGCATGATAAACTAGATTACGTGCACTCGATAGAGCGAATGCCTTCGCTGCCGCTTTGACCTGTTCTTTCCCAAATTCTAATAAACTGGTAACTGGATAATAAACAATCGTCCCATAAACTTTCAGGCAATATGATTCAATCTTTTTTGAGTTATTGAGTTAAAAATGACCTTGACCTTTGACCGGATCGATCCCAAAATTCTATCAGATGGTTCCTGGCGTGCACGGACATTTCGTCCACGGACATTTCGTCCACGGACATCTCGTCCACGGACATCTCGTCCACGGACATTTCGTCCACGGACAATTCGTCCACGAATTGCTTTATTTTGTGTTATATCTATTGTGTACATTTATTTTATATATTTTATTATTTATATATATTCCGCAATATAAAAGTATTTAACACCCTTATTTGATGGTAATTAGAAATATATGGTCTTTGCTTTAATTCTTATTGCAATCTTTTTATCCTATTGGCCGGCATTAGTAAAATAATATACGTGAAAACATTTTTAATGATTTACAGGCAGGTTCCGCTTTCATTACACCTGAGTCTTATAAAATCTGTAATAATTACCTGGCATGTCTCGATGTTATTACAGTACATAAACATTTAAAACAGAGACATCTTTTGTGGTGTTTATTTCACAGTAACTACACTAATCATAAATAGTAATATTCAGATTAGCTAGGTAATTAGATGCACTATTGGTTCAGAAATTAGTATTTTATAACATAATATTTTAACAGTGATTACCTAAATTGCATACATAATAATATGCAGGTATATAATATACTACTATAAAAATTATATAAAAAATTAACTAGATATTGATAATTTATAGTGTTACGTATATGTTTAATTATTTAAACGTAAAAACGTCCGTGTTTCATATTTTCGGACTTATGCTTATATAATAATAACTATTTACCTCAATTTTAATTACTTTAATTACTACGTATCCACACATTTATTCTTGTTATTTCAGTTCTAAATTTTAGATACTCATAATTCATTAAATAATGAAAATATTAAACGAGGTAAATAACTTAAAAATACAGTCAACCCGTTTAGCATATTTAATTTTATAACTGTAATCGATAGATAACATTTTTATGTGTTAATTCATATACGGCTTAAATCATTATTATATCATATTATTGTATATTTACACATGCATATTAATGTAATATGGAAAAATAGTATAAAATATATCCCATAAACACTTTAAAATACAAAATAAAGCCAATCGTGGACGAATTGTCCGTGAACGAAATGTCCGTGGACGAGATGTCCTAGACCCGGTTCCTGGACATTGACTAATCGTCCCATCAAATTTCAGACAATTTGGTTGAATTTTTTTTCAGTTACTGAGTTATAAATGACCTTAAACTTAATCTTTGAACTTTGACAAGATCACTCCCAAAATCTAACAAAATGGTTCCTGTATATTGACCAGTTGTCCCAATAAGTTCCATGCAATATGGTTCAATACTTTTTGAGTTATAAATGACCATGACCTTGAAATTTGACCGGGTCGCTCCCAAAATTATACCAGCAGGTCACTGGACATTGACTAATCGTTTCACCAAATTTCAGGCAATTTGGTTGAACACTTTTTGAGTTATGTGAATAACAAGATGATAAATAAATACATAAATAAATGGCAGATTAAAAATAACCTTCCACAAATTTGCGAAGGTAATTTTAAACCCTGGAACGACCAGCGGACCTCAGTGGTCCGGTCCGGTTTGAAATATTGATGAATAAATTGAAAATAAATTTGACTTTATTAGTTGAAATTTTGTGTCTTTCATTGTCTATGACGTATTTATTCATTGTATAATTATCAGTGAAAATAATGAAACACAATTTGATCTATTTTGTTTCACATCATATTTAATAAAGAGGGACTCTGGAGCACGACTAAAGTAAAACAGCCGCTGCGTCACATTTTGCGTCACACTAGTAACATCACCTACTTTTGCTGTAAATTACAATGTGACGCAACAGCACATGTAGTTCCCCAGAGGTCTTGATTTACGCATGGTAATAAAATGTTATAAAACTAAATAAAAACTAAATATGTTACATTATTTCCATTGATTTTGTTTAAACAGGTTTTAAACTATAAAATCCAGAACTTCCAGAAACTTGAGTCAAGATTTAATAGTAAAAAGTTATCTCAGGCACTCTGGCTGTTCCAGGGTTAATATAGAATTTTGTTGATATTGTTAATAATAATTATAGTGATAGACTGAATGTAAATGATTTAAACAGTAGTGTCATGAGAATTTTCTTATAATATTCAATGCAGAATTAACGATCTTCTCAATCAATTAAAACCCAATAATTAGTTAAATAGAGATTACTGATGATGTACGGACGAATTACGATAATGAAAAAATATATAAATATATATATATAAAATGATGAAAAACGATAACCATTTATGTACTGATAATAGTCTGTAAAATCTCTCCCCTACATATTAATTATTCTGTTGCAAAAACAATCAAGCATGGTTTTTATATGCTAGATAGAATTTCTCCGTCTTTTATTTGGTCTCAATAACTGACATAATCGTACAGTAAAACTCCTATATAGTGACATTCTGTATAGTGAATGCAGAGTCCTGAGTAAGGAAATAACCTCTATAGTGAACAAATTTTGTTTAGTCTGCCATGAATGGAAATCAGTTTTAGAAAACGAATAGCCAAGATGATTTGTTCATAGTTGCTACTTCCTCACTCATAACATAACACTCAATATACAGGATATCATTACAGAGTAGTTCTACTAGACATCGGTTGTACAAATCAGAGCGGTTTGAGACAATCTCTAGCAGTGCGAGTTATACAGTCGTCACACTCACTACATTTGAGTGTTCATTTGAAGGTAGAAAGCTTTACTAATTCATTTGTCACTCTTAGTCTTGTATTGTCTCATGTTTTTCTTTATCAAACTCTCACACTTTTTCATTTCCTTTTTATTAACATGAAATAAAAAAATAGAATAAAAGACAGGGATACATATAACTTATCTTGTTGAATATAGTAAATAGATATTTACTTAGATACATAAAAGGAAATAATGGTTTATTTCTTAATATTATTTCTATACTTAATGGATATTGTCTCCATTTCTATTGAAGATCTGTCGTGCGTCTGGCAGTGTTAACTCTATTCTCATACAGTGCCGGTAACACAATCTTTTCGCAACATTTTACCTACCTTTACTGTAACAGTTCTATTCATTCATAATATGAGAATGAAGAGAGTGAATGAAATAATGAAATAAATATAGAAATAATGAACACATAAACACACGAAATAAAACATCACAAATAGCAACATGACTTCTATAGAACTTCGTTAATTTTTAACAGCGGATAATTTATTAACTTGAATTTATAATGAAATAATTTTAGTTATTGATTTACTCTTTACAAATTAGTGTATTTCGTTAAAAGGAAATTAACAGTTTCCCTATCTTCATTATTTTCCTTTGGTAAAATCTATGTTAGTTATACGTTATATGTGTACTTGTGTCATATGTCATATAAGTGCCTTTGACTGTGTCATATGAGTGCCTTTGCCTGTGTCATATGAGTGCCTTTGCCTGTGTCATATGAGTGCCTTTGTCTTTGTCATATGAGTGCCTTTGCCTGTGTCATATGAGTGCCTTTGTCTGTGTCATATGTGTAACTGTGTCATATATGTGCCTGTGTCATATATGTGCCTATGTCATATGTGTGCCTGTGTCATATATGTGCCTATGTCATATGTGTGCCTGTGTCATATATGTGCCTGTGTCATATGTGTGCCTGTGTCATATATGTGCCTGTGTCATATATGTGCCTGTGTCATATGTGTGCTTGTGTCATATATGTGCCTGTGTCATATGTGTGCCTGTGTCATATATATGCCTGTGTCATATGTGTGCCTGTGTCATATGTGTGCCTGTGTCATATATGTGCCTGTGTCATATGTGTGCCTGTGTCATATGTGTGCCTGTGTCATATGTGTGCCTGTGTCATATGTGTGCCTGTGTCATATGTGTGCCTGTGTCATATGTGTGCCTGTGTCATATATGTGCCTGTGTCATATGTGTGCCTGTGTCATGTGTCAGTATGACAAGGCACCACTTCACTCAGTTCTATGAAGTGTGTACCTACAGAGAAAAGGTTACAGTAATTAAAACATGAGAAAGAAATAAAGCATTCGACAATGAATGTTGATTGGTAACCTTTGGCCTTGTTAGAGAATTGTTAGAGTGACTTGTTAGAGAATTGTTAGAGTGACTTGTTAGAGAATTGTTAGAGTGACTTGTTAGAGAATTGTTAGTGTGACTTGTTAGAGAATAGTTAGAGCGACTTGTTAGAGAATTGTTAGAGTGACTTGTTAGAGAATTGTTAGAGTGACTTGTTAGAGAATTGTTAGAGTGACTTGTTAGAGAATTGTTAGAGTGACTTGTTAGAGAATTGTTAGAGCGACTTGTTAGAGAATTGTTAGAGTGACTTGTTAGAGAATTGTTAGAGTGACTTGTTAGAGTGACTTGTTAGAGTGACTTGTTAGAGTGACTTGTTAGAGGATTGATTGACTTGTTAGAGGAATGAGTGACTTACTAAAGGAATAAGTGACTTGTTAGAGGAATGAGTGACTTGTTAGAGGAATGAGTGACTTGTTAGAGGATTGAGTGGCTTGTTAGAGGAATGAGTGACTTACTAAAGGAATGAGAGACTTGTTAGAGGAATGAGTGACTTACTAAAGGAATGAGAGACTTGTTAGAGGAATGAGTGACTTGTTAGAGGAATGAGTGACTTGTTAGAGGAATGAGTGACTTGTTAGAGGAATGAGTGACTTGTTAGAGGAATGAGTGACTTGTTAGAGGATTGAGTGGCTTGTTAGAGGAATGAGTGACTTACTAAAAGAATGAGTGACTTGTTAGAGGAATGAGTGACTTACTAAAGGAATGAGAGACTTGTTAGAGGAATGAGTGACTTACTAAAGGAATGAGAGACTTGTTAGAGGAATGAGTGACTTGTTAGAGGAATGAGTGACTTACTAAAGGAATAAGTGACTTGTTAGAGGAATGAGTGACTTGTTAGAGGAATGAGTGACTTGTTAGAGGATTGAGTGGCTTGTTAGAGGAATGAGTGACTTACTAAAGGAATGAGAGACTTGTTAGAGGAATGAGTGACTTACTAAAGGAATGAGAGACTTGTTAGAGGAATGAGTGACTTGTTAGAGGAATGAGTGACTTGTTAGAGGAATGAGTGACTTGTTAGAGGAATGAGTGACTTGTTAGAGGAATGAGTGACTTGTTAGAGGATTGAGTGGCTTGTTAGAGGAATGAGTGACTTACTAAAAGAATGAGTGACTTGTTAGAGGAATGAGTGACTTACTAAAGGAATGAGAGACTTGTTAGAGGAATGAGTGACTTACTAAAGGAATGAGAGACTTGTTAGAGGAATGAGTGACTTGTTAGAGGAATGAGTGGCTTGTTAGAGGTTTGAGTGACTTGTTAGAGGAATGAGTGACTTGTTAGAGGAATGAGTGACTTGTTAGAGGAATGAGTGACTTGTTAGAGGAATGAGTGACTTGTTAGAGGAATGAGTGACTTGTTAGAGAATTTATTTATTTTGTTTATTATATTTTCTATCATTCTAGCTAGCTTTTTAATGAAGAATTTAAGAAAATACTCCTATCCGTAATATATCCCATTTCATGATTCTTCAGGTTAATAAAATATAATAATTAATTTCTAGATATTATCAACATTATAAAGGCTACTCCTTTATTTCTCCATGAAAAGTGAATAAATTCTAATGTTTATGTGTGGACCTTCCCATTAAAATGTTCCTCATATATAAAGTTTATGAATGAACACATATAATTATTATACACGCTTATAAAATGATAGTGCATATACCTATTATATTTTGGATAAAATTACTAATTAGCTATCATAGCAAATTCATGATCTTTATTAGTAATAAGACTATTGGATAGTGTGAAATAGTGTCTATTCTTTTTCTTCAGTTGCAGCAGAGTATGCGTGGAGAAGGTTAAACAAGAGCACAACAATTGAGTATTTAGCAACTCACACGACATATGGTCACATGGTTGATTCAACAAAGCTGCCTGAGGTTTGCCTCCCATTGGTCCGCACTTTAGAAACAACCACCAGATGACGCACTGTTGTAACTATCAACCGCAGGGGCCTCATAATTAGAATAGTGAGTCAATGCATGTGATAGTACTATTGTGATAGTACTATTGTGATAGTACTAATGTGATAGTACTAATGTGATAGTACTAATGTGATAGTACTAATGTGATAGTACTAATGTGATAGTACAATTGTGATAGTACTAATGTGATAGTACTAATGTGATAGTACTAATGTGATAGTACTAATGTGATAGTACAATTGTGATAGTACTAATGTGATAGTACTATTGTGATAGTACTAATGTGATAGTACTAATGTGATAGTACTAATGTGATAGTACTAATGTGATAGTACAATTGTGATAGTACTAATGTGATAGTACTATTGTGATAGTACTAATGTGATAGTACTATTGTGATAGTACTATTGTGATAGTACTATTGTGATAGTACTATTGTGATAGTACTAATGTGATAGTACTATCACAATAGTACTATTGTGGTAGTACTATTGTGATAGTACTAATGTGATAGTACTAATGTGATAGTACTAATGTGATAGTACTAATGTGATAGTACTATCACAATAGTACTATTGTGGTAGTATACTAATGTGATAGTACTATTGTGATAGTACTAATGTGATAGTACTAATGTGATAGTACTAATGTGATAGTACTAATGTGATAGTACTAATGTGATAGTACTATCACAATAGTACTATTGTGGTAGTATACTAATGTGATAGTACTATTGTGATAGTACTAATGTGATAGTACTAATGTGATAGTATTAATGTGATAGTACTATTGTGATAGTACTAATGTGATAGTACTAATGTGATAGTACTAATGTGATAGTACTATTGTGATAGTACTATTGTGATAGTACTAATGTGATAGTACTAATGTGATAGTACTAATGTGATAGTACTAATGTGATAGTACAATTGTGATAGTACTAATGTGATAGTACTAATGTGATAGTACTAATGTGATAGTACTAATGTGATAGTACTAATGTGATAGTACAATTGTGATAGTACTAATGTGATAGTACTATTGTGATAGTACTAATGTGATAGTACTAATGTGATAGTACTAATGTGATAGTACTAATGTGATAGTACAATTGTGATAGTACTAATGTGATAGTACTATTGTGATAGTACTAATGTGATAGTACTATTGTGATAGTACTATTGTGAGAGTACTATTGTGATAGTACTATTGTGATAGTACTAATGTGATAGTACTATCACAATAGTACTATTGTGGTAGTACTATTGTGATAGTACTAATGTGATAGTACTAATGTGATAGTACTAATGTGATAGTACTAATGTGATAGTACTATCACAATAGTACTATTGTGGTAGTATACTAATGTGATAGTACTATTGTGATAGTACTAATGTGATAGTACTAATGTGATAGTACTAATGTGATAGTACTAATGTGATAGTACTATTGTGATAGTACTAATGTGATAGTACTAATGTGATAGTACTATTGTGATAGTACTAATGTGATAGTACTAATGTGATAGTACTAATGTGATAGTACTATTGTGATAGTACTAATGTGATAGTACTAATGTGATAGTACTAATGTGATAGTACTATTGTGATAGTACTAATGTGATAGTACTAATGTGATAGTACTAATTCAATACGATAGAATTGCCTAGTTAATCAAACTAGTTAACAATCAAACAAGTTAACAATCAAACAAGTTAAAAAACAAACAAGTTAACAATCAAGCAAGTTAACAAATAAACAAGTTAACAAATAAACAAGTTAACAAATAAACAAGTTAACAAATAAACAAGTTAACAATCAAGCAAGTTAACAAATAAACAAGTTAACAATCAAGCAAGTTAACAAATAAACAATTTAACTAATAAACAAGGTAAAAAACAAACAAGTTAAAAAACAAACAAGTTAACAATCAAATAAGTTAAAAAACAAACAAGTTAACAATCAAACAGGTTAACAATCAAACAGGTTAACAATCAAACAGGTTAACAATCAAACAGGTTAACAATCAAACAAGTTAGCAATAATATCAATAATGTTAACCATCGACTGCAAGGTTTATTTCGTGTCATTCGCTGTCTTCTTTTCTCTGTCCTATAAAATGATCGCAATGAGAAATTCGTGAGGAAGAAACTTTCCGCCTTTTAGAGAATTATACACACTCTGCAACTAATTGGACACTTTTAAGAAGGGTGAGGGAACAGTTACCAGATGCTAATTAAATACCTCATCAACATTGCAATAAGATGTTATTAAATAATTAAAAATATTGATTTCATTCATCGTGCACTGTTGTTTCCACAATAATATGTATATTAATATTTTAATGATATTTTTTATAGTAATTTATTTGACGTCAATCCATCTACTGCCCATAAATTGAAATATATATTTATAATGTTACAAAGTAATTTGTATGTATTTATTCACTTGAAACTATCAATAATTTGCTTCTATTATAATAAAATGATTAAATATTTGACCAGTGACCGTAACGTGAAAGTTCAATGCTAATCAAAAATAAAATAAAGTGAATATAAAATATACGAGTCTGTTAATCAAGGATTCCTATCAACCACTTTATATTAATTGTATATATTTCTACGTTAGAAATAACTAACTAGTGATATTAACTAACTAGTGAAATAACCATAGCAATAACTAACTAGTGAAATAACCATAACAATAACTAACTAGTGAAATAGCCATAGTAATAACTAACTAGTGAAATTGTCATAGCAATAACAAACTAGTGAAATAGTCATTGCAATAACTAACTAGTGAAAGAGCCACAGCAATAACTAACTAGTGAAAGAGCCACAGCAATAACTAACTAGTGAAAGAGCCACAGAAATAACAAACTAGTGAAAGAGCCACAGCAATAACTAACTAGTGAAATTGTCATAGCAATAACTAACTAGTGAAATAGTCATTGCAATAACTAACTAGTGAATTAGCCATAGCAATAACTAACTAGTGAAATAGTCATTGCAATAACTAACTAGTGAAAGAGCCACAGCAATAACTAACTAGTGAAATAGTCATAGCAATAACTAACTAGTGAAAGAGCCACAGCAATAACTTACTAGTGAAAGAGCCACAGCAATAACTAACTAGTGAAAGAGCCACAGCAATAACTAACTAGTGAAACAACTATGAAAATAACTGGTTGAATATTCACAGGATCTGTTAAATTCCACCCTCACACAGTTTAGAGATTGATGTCATGATAAAAGTAGCAAAATCTCCAGCAATTTACTCTAGTGAGAGGTAGGCAGTTGTTACTACATAGTACTAGGTACTACATGGAACTAGGTACAACGTAGTACTAGGTACAAAATAGTGCTAGGTACGCATATATATATTAAACAGTATATATGTTACGCGTAATTGGCCGATTTTGCACAATTTTGAGAATGGGCTGCACTTTTTTGGGATCTAGAAAATGTGCGACAATATCAAGATTGTTGCACATTTTCAAGATTCTATAAACGCGCAGCGCATTCTGGCATTTGATAGCATGTAATTTTGTGGAAAATTTTCTTGATTTTTTACTAAATTTAAAAGACTTTGTTTTTACATTAAAAACAAAGGGAAAACAAATGAAGTTAATACAAAACATTTGGTAGAATATTTGATAAATAAAATAAAAATACCAGTTTTGTTAAAGTTTTCTCAAGTAACTAAATCAAGCTTAATTAGCAATATATTACCAAGTTATTAGGTATAGCTTTAACTATCATATTTCGATGAGATGGACCAATTAAATTCATACATAATTGATTTTATCTTCCATCACTGTTGGTTCTGCTTCATACCCTTTACCTGCCTTGCACACTCTCAAGACTGGTGCGCATTTTCTATGATGCTAAAAACGCTCAGCTCATTCTCGAGATTCTGCAAATCAGCAAATGGCTCAGTACATATACTAGTTACAACAGGGCGCTAGCTATGCACTAGGTTTAAGATAGAACTAGATACAATATAACACTAGTTATACACCAGTTATAACATAGAATAGGTGAACGTTAGTTATAACAGAGCACTAGGTGTATACTAGCTAACTCTCTTTTCGCACTAGTAACTCTCCCTTCGCACTAGTAACTCTTCCTTCGCACTAGTAACTCTTTCTTCACACTAATAACTCTTCCTTCGCACTAGTAACTCTTTCTTCACACTAGTAACTCTTCCTTCACACTAGTAACTCTTTCTTCACACTAGTAACTCTTCCTTCACACTAGTAACTCTTCCTTCACACTAGTAACTCTTCCTTCACACTAGTAACTCTTCCTTCACACTAGTAACTCTTCCTTGACACTAGGCAATGCTTTACTAGTTCTAACAAAGCCATGTCAGTTCCATTCACAGATAACATCGGTCCTGAACAATATTGTTCGTCTTTCTTTCTTCCTCTAACAATAAATAGCCCACAAATGTGTTTTTAAATTTCTCTCCAAGGGTGTTTTTGCTATGCTTTAAGAGTGCATTTTCGCCCCTATGACTCATACTGCATGTGGTGAATTGGAGACATTGAGTGGCATTCATCAAAGTGTTATCTCGGACTCAATATTGACACTTATCATGAAAAGAAATTTGCATTGTTACACACCACCAACAAATGGGGAAAGACATGGGCACTGACACGGTGGAATGGAGGCTATAGCACTAATATATTTCGTCAGGAATGTAAGGAAAAGTTCAAACTTAGTCTTCAACATGAATTACTAACAAATGGTGTTGAATACTTCATTCATCAGAATAAATATTTTCTAAAAGGCTTTACTTATTGTTCCAAATTTTCGAATGTAGGTTAAGGAAATAACATCTAAATTATTTTACTTCTCGAGTTTCGTTAGTTTCAAGTTTTGATAATAATTTTTGCATTTAGACAGATTGCGAATATCTACTGAAAGCAGGAAACAATAATTATATACAATAATGAAAATGAACTGAGCTACATAATTATGACATACTAATACAAATAATCCTCAATATTATGTTAAATGTGCATCTTGTGATACAACGCAAGAAATTATGAGTCTAACGTTTGAAAGGAAATTTAAATAATACTTTTTCCTCACAATTTATAATGGTGATGAATCCTCTGCAATATAACTATGTGTACACAATCTATATATACCTATTCAAAGATAACCACATCGCTTAGAATCTATCTGCATAGATAAATAGAAAGATTAAACTCGATTAGGTGAAACTTTCAGATGTAGAAAGAGACTATTTGATGGTATTTAGTTGAGGTTTATTCAAAGGTTCAGAGATTGACGATACAGATTGTTTTCTCTTTCAAATCCACTTAACGTCACCTGCTGAATATTCAATTACCCCTCAGATTAGATGTTTAAGTCTCGTCGGCTTGTTTATTGGTATTTCGGCAACACCTGCCGCGAATTATATCTAAAGAGCGGAGAGAAAAACATCTCGACTAGAAGAGCGACATATGGTGAGTGCGAGTCGGTGAATTGTAATATTTTGTTACAAGAAAATAGAGATACGCCTCGCTTCTTTATTTGTGAATAGAGCGCACAATGTGAATATTTAATTTAAAGCATTTTATTAATTGTCACTTATTTTGTTACAGATTAAGTTGAATATCATATTTTAACGTAGTAGAAATAATTTAAGAGTACAGCAGAAGACATATTAAGCTCAAGTTTAAATGTATATGAAATAAAAAGGAAATGATAGTAGCAATATAACCATTAAAGATATTAGAAGTAATTTTGTTAACATTAAGATCATATACTTCCATCTTCCTTATGGTCACTAGGGTCGTTATATTTATCCTATCTAAAAACTATTGGAAAATGAAAGAAGTGACAGATTTAATTAAGTAAAAAAATAGCCATTTTATAGAACATTCACGTAGTTCAGCTTCGAGAACCAGAAATAATTAGTATTTGGACATTAATGTGAATTAATTGTATAATAAACAGAAATAACACTAAAAAGCATCAGAATCTCTCTGTAACATTTACAGACAGGACAGCAATAAATTAACTTCACCGCATTTGCTTTAAACTTAATGCAATTTCTTGGATACTTCACCGCCACACTTTAAATCTTGGTTATCGCATTATTTATCTAACAGAGAGTAAGAGAGTCAAACACTCCACTGCACAACTTTTCTACGCCATTAAGCATGCAAAGTATGACAAATCCCTTCCAGAGCTCCAAAACCAACATCAAGAACCTGATCTAACATCAATTGCAATCGGATGAAGAAGTTCCTCCGAACAAGAGTTACAAACAAATGACTGCGCAGTGCGCATCCACTGAAAATGTTCCAATACAAACAAGACTGCGCGTAATTTCCTAATAAGGTGTGCCTCTTCTAACACCAAATGCATAGGGCGGAGATCGAGTGATACATTGATCGATAGGGTAAACTCAATGGCAAATTAAAGCCTAACTGCGATCTACAGATCTAACCACACGTTTAGTAATGGTACAAAGTTGTGCTGGGAAGAGAGTACAGGAAAATGTTATTACTCTAATGATATCAAAGTATAACCTTTCACAAATGGTAGAATTTTGGCTTACACCTTAGATTATAAAAACTATTCAATTTAGAATATAATAAATTAATTGCTTTAACAAAATGTAATAATTTCGATTTGAAAACATTGTATAATGTATCCAGTACCAATCTACACACATAATCATATCATGTTAGATATCTACACAGTATCTACACACATACCCATATCATGTTAGATATCTACACTGTATCTACACACATACCCATATCCTGTTAGATATCTACACTGTATCTACACACATACCCATATCATGTTAGATATCTACTCTGTATCTACACACATACCCATATCATGTTAGATATCTACACTGTATCTACACACATACCCATATCATGTTAGATATCTACTCTGTATCTACACACATACCCATATCATGTTAGATATCTACACTGTATCTACACACATACCCATATCATGTTAGATATCTACACTGTATCTACACACATACCCATATCATGTTAGATATCTACACTGTATCTACACACATACCCATATCATGTTAGATATCTACACTGTATCTACACACATACCCATATCATGTTAGATATCTACACTGTATCTACACACATACCCATATCATGTTAGATATCTACTCTGTATCTACACACATACCCATATCATGTTAGATATCTACACTGTATCTACACACATACCCATATCATGTTAGATATCTACTCTGTATCTACACACATACCCATATCATGTTAGATATCTACACTGTATCTACACACATACCCATATCATGTTAGATATCTACACTGTATCTACACACATACCCATATCATGTTAGATATCTATACACTGTATCTACACACATACTCATATCATGTTATATATCTACACTGTATCTACACACATACCAATATCATGTTAGATATCTCCACTGTATCTACACACATACTCATATCATGTTATATATCTACACTGTATCTACACACATACCAATATCATGTTAGATATCTCCACTGTATACTATAACAATAAACCTGTAAATAGATATAGTGTACCGTTAAAATCTACTGTCAAGATACACTCATTGGTGTTAATTTTTAACACATCTACCGTATAGCTTTAATAAGTGTAGGTGAACACTGAACAGGTGTAAATTATTAAACCTCAGTACTTTAGGAAGGTGTTAATTTAATCATTCTTTCTTTATTTTTCTATGTTTTTTTCTCTTGTTGTACTCCGATGTCTCGTGTTTACTTCACATTGTCACGTCTCTAAGCGTCTTATAACTTTTTTCTCTGCGAGACACATGCTTCACTTATTATAAAGCATTGTATTTATAATTTATCAGTCTATAACGCATTGGTGTATTGTTTACGTGCATCTTATGAAATTGAGTATTAGCATTATTTACAGATAATCATTAGAAGCATATTCTCAGAGACACAAAAATTAATATTAATTAATACTATAATTGATTCTCTAAAACATTAAAATTACTAAAATAATTTAATAATAACTTTCACTGAATATATTAGCGAATGAATGTAACATCAATGTTATAACATTCGACTAAATTTAATACATTTATGCACCTTTCAGCTTTGTAATATGGAAATAATGACAGAAGAAACAGTGTTAATTTGCTTGAAATCTGTGAAATTTGGCGAAGTTGATCTATTAGACTTTCGAGTATCGTCAACCAATAATATATTGAAAGATGTGATTGATAATTGTGATTTATGATGACATTCCATGCGAATATATAGACGAAGACTATAATAGGAAGTCTCAGATGTAGTCAAAAATGATTCTCCAAATAAATATTCTAATAATCTAATATTTGCAATTATACCACCAACATTCTTTGAATGTTAAATAATACCCTTCCACTCTATCTAACATTTAACTAATAACCACGAGCCACCCCTCCGCTATATCTAACATTTAACTAATAACCACGATCCACCCCTCCACCCTATCTAACATTTAACTAATAACCACGATCCACCCCTCCACCCTATCTAACATTTAACTAATAACCACGAGCCACCCCTCCACCCTATCTAACATTTAACTAATAACCACGAGCCACCCCTCCACCCAATCTAACATTTAACTATGTAATAACCACGAGCCACCCCTCCGCTATATCTAACATTTAACTAATAACCACGATCCACCCCTCCACCCTATCTAACATTTAACTAATAACCACGAGCCACCCCTCCACCCTATCTAACATTTAACTAATAACCACGAGCCACCCCTCCGCTATATCTAACATTTAACTAATAACCACGAGCCACCCCTCCACTCTATCTAACATTTAACTAATAACCACGATCCACCCCTCCACCCTATCTAACATTTGACTAATAACCACGAGCCACCCCTCCACCCTATCTAACATTTAACTAATAACCACGAGCCACCCCTCCGCTATATCTAACATTTACCTAATAACCACGAGCCACCCCTCCGCTATATCTAACATTTAACTAATAACCACGAGCCACCCCTCCGCTATATCTATCATTTAACTAATAACCACGAGCCACCCCTCCGCTGTATCTAACATTTAACTAATAACCACGATCCACCCCTCCACTCTATCTAACATTTAACTAATAACCACGAGAAACCCCTCCACCCTATCTAACATTTAACTAATAACCACGAGCCACCCCTCCACCCTATCTAACATTTAACTAATAACCACGAGCCACCCCTCCACCCTATCTAACATTTAACTAATAACCACGAGCCACCCCTCCACCCTATCTAACATTTAACTAATAACCACGAGCCACCCCTCCGCTATATCTAACATTTAACTAATAACCACGATCCACCCCTCCACTCTATCTAACATTTAACTAATAACCACGATCCACCCCTCCACCCTATCTAACATTTAACTAATAACCACGAGCCACCCCTCCACCCTATCTAACATTTAACTAATAACCACGAGCCACCCCTCCGCTATATCTAACATTTAACTAATAACCACGATCCATCCCTCCACCCTATCTAACATTTAACTAATAACCACGAGCCACCCCTCCACCCTATCTAACATTTAACTAATAACCACGAGCCACCCCTCCGCTATATCTAACATTTAACTAATAACCACGAGCCACCCCTCCACTCTATCTAACATTTAACTAATAACCACGATCCACCCCTCCACCCTATCTAACATTTAACTAATAACCACGAGCCACCCCTCCACCCTATCTAACATTTAACTAATAACCTTGAGCCACCCCTCCGCTATATCTAACATTTAACTAATAACCACGAGCCACCCCTCCACTATATCTAACATTTAACTAATAACCACGAGCCACCCCTCCACTATATTTTACATTTAACTAATAACCACGAGCCACCCCTCCACTATATCTTACATTTAACTAATAACCACGAGCCACCCCTCCGCTATATCTGACATTTAACTAATAACCACGATCCACCCCTCCACCCTATCTAACATTTAACTAATAACCACGAGCCACCCCTCCACCCTATCTAACATTTAACTAATAACCACGAGCCACCCCTCCACCCTATCTAACATTTAACTAATAACCACGAGCCAACCCTCCGCTATATCTAACATTTAACTAATAACCACGAGCCACCCCTCCACCCTATCTAACATTAAATTAATAACCACGAGCCACCCCTCCGCTATATCTAACATTTAACTAATAACCACAATCCACCCCTCCACTCTATCTAACATTTAACTAATAACCACGATCCACCCCTCCACCCTATCTAACATTTAACTAATAACCACGAGCCACCCCTCCACCCTATCTAACATTTAACTAATAACCACGAGCCACCCCTCCGCTATATCTAACATTTAACTAATAACCACGATCCACCCCTCCTTTCTATCTAACATTTAACTAATAACCACGAGCCACCCCTCCATCCTATCTAACATTTAACTAATAACCACGAGCCACCCCTCCGCTATATCTAACATTTAACTAATAACCACGAGCCACCCCTCCACTCTATCTAACATTTAACTAATAACCACGATCCACCCCTCCACCCTATCTAACATTTGACTAATAACCACGAGCCACCCCTCCACCCTATCTAACATTTAAATAATAACCACGAGCCACCCCTCCGCTATATCTAACATTTAACTAATAACCACGAGCCACCCCTCCGCTATATCTAACATTTAACTAATAACCACGAGCCACCCCTCCGCTATATCTAACATTTAACTAATAACCACGATCCATCCCTCCACCCTATCTAACATTTAACTAATAACCACGAGCCACCCCTCCACCCTATCTAACATTTAACTAATAACCACGAGCCACCCCTCCGCTATATCTAACATTTAACTAATAACCACGATCCACCCCTCCAATCTATCTAACATTTAACTAATAACCACGATCCACCCCTCCACCCTATCTAACATTTAACTAATAACCACGAGCCACCCCTCCACCCTATCTAACATTTAACTAATAACCACGAGCCACCTCTCCACCCTATCTAACATTTAACTAATAACCACGAGCCACCCCTCCGCTATATCTATTATTTAACTAATAACCACGATCCACCCCTCCACCCTATCTAACATTTAACTAATAACCACGAGCCACCCCTCCACCCTATCTAACATTTAACTAATAACCACGAGCCACCCCTCCGCTATATCTAACATTTAACTAATAACCACGAGCCACCCCTCCGCTATATCTAACATTTAACTAATAACCACGATCCACCCCTCCACTCTATCTAACATTTAACTAATAACCACGAGCCACCCCTCCACCCTATCTAACATTTAACTAATAACCACGAGCCACCCCTCCACCCTATCTAACATTTAACTAATAACCACGAGCCACCCCTCCACCCTATCTAACATTTAACTAATAACCACGAGCCACCCCTCCACCCTATCTAACATTTAACTAATAACCACGAGCCACCCCTCCGCTATATCTAACATTTAACTAATAACCACGATCCACCCCTCCACTCTATCTAACATTTAACTAATAACCACGATCCACCCCTCCACCCTATCTAACATTTAACTAATAACCACGAGCCACCCCTCCACCCTATCTAACATTTAACTAATAACCACGAGCCACCCCTCCGCTATATCTAACATTTAACTAATAACCACGATCCATCCCTCCACCCTATCTAACATTTAACTAATAACCACGAGCCACCCCTCCACCCTATCTAACATTTAACTAATAACCACGAGCCAACCCTCCGCTATATCTAACATTTTACTAATAACCACGAGCCACCCCTCCACTCTATCTAACATTTAACTAATAACCACGATCCACCCCTCCACCCTATCTAACATTTAACTTATAACCACGAGCTACCCCTCCACCCTATCTAACATTTAACTAATAACCTCGAGCCACCCCTCCGCTATATCTAACATTTAACTAATAACCACGAGCCACCCCTCCACTATATCTAACATTTAACTAATAACCACGAGCCACCCCTCCACTATATCTTACATTTAACTAATAACCACGAGCCACCCCTCCACTATATCTTACATTTAACTAATAACCACGAGCCACCCCTCCGCTATATCTAACATTTAACTAATAACCACGATCCACCCCTCCACCCTATCTAACATTTAACTAATAACCACGAGCCACCCCTCCACCCTATCTAACATTTAACTAATAACCACGAGCCACCCCTCCACCCTATCTAACATTTAACTAATAACCACGAGCCCCCCCTCCGCTATATCTAACATTTAACTAATAACCACGATCCACCCCTCCACTCTATCTAACATTTAACTAATAACCACGAGCCACCCCTCCACCCTATCTAACATTTAACTAATAACCACGAGCCACCCCTCCGCTATATCTAACATTTTACTAATAACCACGAGCCACCCCTCCACTCTATCTAACATTTAACTAATAACCACGATCCACCCCTCCACCCTATCTAACATTTAACTAATAACCACGAGCTACCCCTCCACCCTATCTAACATTTAACTAATAACCTCGAGCCACCCCTCCGCTATATCTAACATTTAACTAATAACCACGAGCCACCCCTCCACTATATCTAACATTTAACTAATAACCACGAGCCACCCCTCCACTATATCTTACATTTAACTAATAACCACGAGCCACCCCTCCGCTATATCTAACATTTAACTAATAACCATGATCCATCCCTCCACCCTATCTAACATTTAACTAATAACCACGAGCCAACCCTCCACCCTATCTAACATTTAACTAATAACTACGAGCCACCCCTCCGCTATATCTAACATTTTACTAATAACCACGAGCCACCCCTCCGCTATATCTAACATTTAACTAATAACCACGATCCATCCCTCCACCCTATCTAACATTTAACTAATAACCACGAGCCACCCCTCCACCCTATCTAACATTTAACTAATAACCACGAGCCACCCCTCCGCTATATCTAACATTTTACTAATAACCACGAGCCACCCCTCCACTCTATCTAACATTTAACTAATAACCACGATCCACCCCTCCGCTATATCTAACATTTAACTAATAACCACGAGCCACCCCTCCACCCTATCTAACATTTAACTAATAACCACGAGCCACCCCTCCGCTATATCTAACATTTAACTAATAACCACGATCCACCCCTCCACTCTATCTATTATTTAACTAATAACCACGATCCACCCCTCCACCCTATCTAACATTTAACTAATAACCACGAGCCACCCCTCCACCCTATCTAACATTTAACTAATAACCACGAGCCACCCTTCCACCCTATCTAACATTTAACTAATAACCACGAGCCACCCCTCCACCCTATCTAACATTTAACTAATAACCACGAGCCACCCCTCCGCTATATCTAACATTTAACTAATAACCACGATCCACCCCTCCACTCTATCTAACATTTAACTAATAACCACGATCCACCCCTCCACCCTATATAACATTTAACTAATAACCACGAGCCACCCCTCCACCCTATCTAACATTTAACTATTAACCACGAGCCACCCCTCCGCTATATCTAACATCTAACTAATAACCACGATTCACCCCTCCACCCTATCTAACATTTAACTAATAACCACGAGCCACCCCTCCGCTATATCTAACATTTAACTAATAACCACGAGCCACCCCTCCACTCTATCTAACATTTAACTTATAACCACGATCCACCCTTCCACCCTATCTAACATTTAACTAATAACCACGAGCCACCCCTACACCCTATCTAACATTTAACTAATAACCACGAGCCACCCCTCCGCTATATCTAACATTTAACTAATAACCACGAGCCACCCCTCCGCTATATCTAACATTTAACTAATAACCACGAGCCACCCCTCCGCTATATCTAACATTTCACTAATAACCACGAGCCACCCCTCCACTATATCTAACATTTAACTAATAACCACGAGCCACCCCTCCACTATATCTTACATTTAACTAATAACCACGAGCCACCCCTCCGCTATATCTAACATTTAACTAATAACCACGAGCCACCCCTCCACTATATCTTACATTTAACTAATAACCACGAGCCACCCTTCCGCTATATCTATCATTTAACTAATAACCACGAGCCACCCCTCCACTATATCTTACATTTAACTAATAACCACGAGCCACCCCTCCGCTATATCTAACATTTAACTAATAACCACGAGCCACCCCTCCACTCTATCTAACATTTAACTAATAACCACGAGCCACCCCTCCTCTATATCTAAAATTTAACTAATAACCACGAGCCACCCCTCCACTATATCTTACATTTAACTAATAACCACGAGCCACCCCTCCACTATATCTTACATTTAACTAATAACCACGAGCCACCCCTCCGCTATATCTAACATTTAACTAATAACCACGATCCACCCCTCCACCCTATCTAACATTTAACTAATAACCACGAGCCACCCCTCCACCCTATCTAACATTTAACTAATAACCACGAGCCACCCCTCCGCTATATCTAACATTTAACTAATAACTACGAGCCACCCCTCCGCTATATCTAACATTTAACTAATAACCACGAGCCACCCCTCCACCCTATCTAACATTTAACTAATAACCACGAGCCACCCCTCCACCCTATCTAACATTTAACTAATAACCACGATCCACCCCTCCACCCTATCTAACATTTAACTAATAACCACGAGCCACCCCTCCACCCTATCTAACATTTAACTAATAACCACGAGCCACCCTTCCACCCTATCTAACATTTAACTAATAACCACGAGCCACCCCTCCACCCTATCTAACATTTAACTAATAACCACGAGCCACCCCTCAGCTATATCTAACATTTAACTAATAACCACGATCCACCCCTCCACTCTATCTAACATTTAACTTATAACCACGATCCACCCCTCCACCCTATTTAACATTTAACTTATAACCACGAGCCACCCCTCCACCCTATCTAACATTTAACTAATAACCACGAGCCACCCCTCCACCCTATCTAATATTTAACTATTAACCACGAGCCACCCCTCCGCTATATCTAACATCTAACTAATAACCACGATCCACCCCTCCACTCTATCTAACATTTAACTAATAACCACGAGCCACCCCTCCGCTATATCTAACATTTAACTAATAACCACGAGCCACCCCTCCACTCTATCTAACATTTAACTTATAACCACGATCCACCCCTCCACCCTATCTAACATTTAACTAATAACCACGAGCCACCCCTCCACCCTATCTAACATTTAACTAATAACCACGAGCCACCCCTCCGCTATATCTAACATTTAACTAATAACCACGAGCCACCCCTCCGCTAGATCTAATATTTAACTAATAACCACGAGCCACCCCTCCGCTATATCTAACATTTCACTAATAACCACGAGCCACCCCTCCACTATATCTAACATTTAACTAATAACCACGAGCCACCCCTCCACTATATCTTACATTTAACTAATAACCACGAGCCACCCCTCCGCTATATCTAACATTTAACTAATAACCACGAGCCACCCCTCCACTATATCTTACATTTAACTAATAACCACGAGCCACCCTTCCGCTATATCTATCATTTAACTAATAACCACGAGCCACCCCTCCACTATATCTTACATTTAACTAATAACCACGAGCCACCCCTCCGCTATATCTAACATTTAACTAATAACCACGAGCCACCCCTCCACTCTATCTAACATTTAACTAATAACCACGAGCCACCCCTCCTCTATATCTAAAATTTAACTAATAACCACGAGCCACCCCTCCACTATATCTTACATTTAACTAATAACCACGAGCCACCCCTCCACTATATCTTACATTTAACTAATAACCACGAGCCACCCCTCCGCTATATCTAACATTTAACTAATAACCACGATCCACCCCTCCACCCTATCTAACATTTAACTAATAACCACGAGCCACCCCTCCACCCTATCTAACATTTAACTAATAACCACGAGCCACCCCTCCGCTATATCTAACATTTAACTAATAACTACGAGCCACCCCTCCGCTATATCTAACATTTAACTAATAACCACGAGCCACCCCTCCACTATATCTAACATTTAACTAATAACCACGAGCCACCCCTCCGCTATATCTAACATTTAACTAATAACCACGATCCACCCCTCCACCCTATCTAACATTTAACTAATAACCACGAGCCACCCCTCCACCCTATCTAACATTTAACTAATAACCACGAGCCACCCTTCCACCCTATCTAACATTTAACTAATAACCAGGAGCCACCCCTCCACCCTATCTAACATTTAACTAATAACCACGAGCCACCCCTCAGCTATATCTAACATTTAACTAATAACCACGATCCACTTCTCCACTCTATCTAACATTTAACTAATAACCACGATCCACCCCTCCACCCTATTTAACATTTAACTTATAACCACGAGCCACCCCTCCACCCTATCTAACATTTAACTAATAACCACGAGCCACCCCTCCACCCTATCTAACATTTAACTATTAACCACGAGCCACCCCTCCGCTATATCTAACATCTAACTAATAACCACGATCCACCCCTCCACTCTATCTAACATTTAACTAATAACCACGAGCCACCCCTCCGCTATATCTAACATTTAACTAATAACCACGAGCCACCCCTCCACTCTATCTAACATTTGACTTATAACCACGATCCACCCCACCACCCTATCTAACATTTAACTAATAACCACGAGCCACCCCTCCACCCTATCTAACATTTAACTAATAACCACGAGCCACCCCTCCGCTATATCTAACATTTAACTAATAACCACGAGCCACCCCTCCGCTAGATCTAATATTTAACTAATAACCACGAGCCACCCCTCCGCTATATCTAACATTTCACTAATAACCACGAGCCACCCCTCCACTATATCTAACATTTAACTAATAACCACGAGCTACCCCTTCACTATATCTTACATTTAACTAATAACCACGAGCCACCCCTCCGCTATATCTAACATTTAACTAATAACCACGAGCCACCCCTCCACTCTATCTAACATTTAACTAATAACCACGAGCCACCCCTCCTCTATATCTAACATTTAACTAATAACCACTAGCCACCCCTCCACTATATCTTACATTTAACTAATAACCACGAGCCACCCCTCCACTATATCTTACATTTAACTAATAACCACGAGCCACCCCTCCGCTATATCTAACATTTAACTAATAACCACGATCCACCCCTCCACTATATCTTACATTTAACTAATAACCACGAGCCACCCCTCCGCTATATCTAACATTTAACTAATAACCACGAGCCACCCCTCCACTCTATCTAACATTTAACTAATAACCACGAGCCACCCCTCCTCTATATCTAACATTTAACTAATAACCGCGAGCCACCCCTCCACTATATCTTACATTTAACTAATAACCACGAGCCACCCCTCCACTATATCTTACATTTAACTAATAACCACGAGCCACCCCTCCGCTATATCTAACATTTAACTAATAACCACGATCCACCTCTCACCCCTATCTAACATTTAACTAATAACCACGAGCCACCCCTCCACCCTATCTAACATTTAACTAATAACCACGAGCCACCCCTCCGCTATATCTAACATTTAACTAATAACCACGAGCCACCCCTCCGCTATATCTAACATTTAACTAATAACCACGAGCCACCCCTCCACTATATCTAACATTTAACTAATAACCACGAGCCACCCCTCCGCTATATCTAACATTTAACTAATAACCACGAGCCACCCCTCCACTATATCTTACATTTAACTAATAACCACGAGCCACCCTTCCACTATATCTTACATTTAACTAATAACCACGAGCCACCCCTCCACTATATCTTACATTTAACTAATAACCACGAGCCACCCCTCCGCGTTATCTAACATTTAACTAATAACCACGAGCCACCCCCCACCCTATCTAACATTTAACTAATAACCACGAGCCACCCCTCCACCCTATCTAACATTTAACTAATAACCACGAGCCACCCCTCCGCTATATCTAACATTTAACTAATAACCACGAGCCACCCCTCCGCTATATCTAACATTTAACTAATAACCACGAGCCACCCCTCCATTATATCTAACATTTAAATAATAACCACGAGCCACCCCTCCGCTATATCTAACATTTAACTAATAACCACGAGCCACCCCTCCACTCTATCTAACATTTAACTAACTAATATCAAAGACTTTCTCTCACACGATTCACAGCAATAATTCTCATTCACTACCAGTTTAAGTGACCCATGTCAGAAGCTTAATCTAAGCTCCTTCTCACAATTACCTCGCCATAAACTATACTCACTAACTATTTCACATTTTAAAGATGTTAATGGCATCATTCATAGCAGTAAAGTTTGTGTGATTTGAAGGGATAGTTGCTCTATAAATTAGCTCCCTTGTTTTCTTAGTTAGAGCCTCTGTAATAGGCAGGGTATAATCCGCATCTCTGACCTCACGATTCAACTCACTTCTCAGAGAAGAAAAAGAATGAACACCTAATAATCTGTGTGTGAAGAGAAGATACAGTCAGCCAAAAGTAGAAACAGTCAGCCAATAGAAAGTATAGTCAGCCAACAGAAGAAACAGACAGCCAAGAGCAGATACAGTCAGCAAAGAAAAAAAACAGTAAGCCAAGAAAAGATACAGTCAGCCAAGAGAAGATACAGTTACTCAAGAGAAGATACAAACAGCCAAGAGAAGGTATATTCAGCCAAGAGAAGGCACAGTTAGCCAAGAAAAGGCACATAAGTCAAGGGAAGGCACAGTTAGCCAAGAAAAGGCACATAAGCCAAGAGAAGGCACAGTTAACCAAGAGGAGACTCTATCAGTCAAGACATTTATTAGCTAAATAATCACGCAATCACTTATAATAAGATAGTAAGCACAGATAGTAAAGATAGTAAGAAAATAAGATAGTAGTTAAATATATATATAGTTATAATAGGTATCATGTAAAGATTAGATAGAAAATATTGACAGTGTATTATGAAGGAAACACGTAGTGATAAATTGAAATAAAATGATAAAATTAGACATGATTCAGACAAATAGGTAAGCTGAGTAAAGTCATGATAGCATTGAACAAAATAGATGTTACACAGTATAGAAATACAGGTAGAGTATATATCAGTCAAGACACACTGATAGTATCAGTTAAGATACAGACAGTATCAGCCACGATACAAAGTGTTAGATGTTAGAAGTAATTTGCTAATGCCTCTAGTAGCTAGCTGTGTAAATTATTCTCTACAAATAAGTAATTTACCTCAACTATCATAACTATTGAAACAAATCCTAATGCGTATTTTGAAACGATTTTCATATTTACGAACAACACGAGGAACTCCTCATTTATTTTGATATTTTATATAAAATCCTGTTAATTATATTTAGTTTATAAGAAAAGGAAGTCCGGTTGCACCTTAACGTAAGTAACGAGTTACCTGTTTAAATAGAGTTGACTGTACAGGAGCCAATGACTGTTTTTAGTGACTGTACATCGTGACTCAAGGCTTTAACTTACCTCTGACTCTTTTATTTGACTCAGGTTTCTGGTTTGTGTTCATGCCTCCGCAAGGTAGTAGGCAGACTGCACAACCACACAAATAAATGTTATAATGCCATTTCTCCAAATCACGACAATATCATTTTAAAGTGGAAAGTGATGCGCTGGTGTTAGGTACCTACATTTGAATGCATAAATTAGCTGTTATTCTTTGTGTGCTTGAGTTTGTAACCTTTAATGTAAGGAATTACGGAAGATAAACAGTCACTTTCTTAATAGTTTACTAGTTTCATAGTTAATAAATATTCGTTACGAATTTTAGGGAAGAATTTTTCTTTAAAAATAAGAGTAATAGCGAAAAAAAGAATCGAAAATTATCACAATATCTGATTTTTTTGCATAAATGAGTTTTTTTATATTCTAGTCTACCATGAAAATAAATTTAGGCAGTTTTCTTTCATGTTTTCCTAAAAATATTCCTCTTTCCTTACGGAATGACTCGTCTCTATTTAATGTTTCTAACCATCTTTCTATTTAGCTACTGTCTAGAGTGGCTGAATTTAGCTATGATATGTAAAATTGAATTCTAAGAAATTTTCGAACGTGACATTTTTTTGATAAAATGAATATCAATAATTTTACAGAATTCATTCAAAATTAATATAATTTTTATTCTATCACAAGTTTTTAAATTTCCTTATTCGTGGTCTCAAATTGCATATAATATTAGTGTGGATGATTAAATTATCTATTTTTTAGATTTTTTTTTATGATATCTGATATTTCAACATATTTTTTTTTGGCAATCATTGAAATTTTTTTCCACTTCTTTGTTTATTAATTGGAAATTTGTTATTCCGTAGTTATTGAAATAAATTCAAATTCCTCTTCGATAACCAACTGCAAACCGCACCAAAATTGACTAAAATTGTAAAAGTAGTTGACTCAGTTAAATGTGATTTTTTTTATGAATCATAATTTGAGCTACATGCATTGGGACAGAAAATAATGAATACCATTCAAAATCTAAACGCTCCCATTAAAGGACTTACATGCTGAATAATAAATTGTTAATTGCAACTTAGAATAACTACTCTTGGAAGCTCTTGGAATAAGCCAAATTGTATTCAAGTTTTTAATGTGGATAGAGATAATATTTTAAATTTTTCTTTCAGGAAATAATGCTGAATAAAATCTTCACTCAGCATTCTGAAAAGAAAAATTTAAATTTTCTATAATCTCGTTTGAGTTTTTATCCACTGTGAATTATCAAATTGCTATCATAGTTTGAATAATAATTATTATTACACTATAAAGTTAAGTAAAAAGAATTGAGGCAAAGTAACGTTTAGGCTCTTTTTTGTTATCGAAATTGCTATCATAGTTTGAAAAAATTCAATGAAACGATATATATTTTAATAACAATAGTAATTGTAATTAATATAATTTCGCATATCTAGCACATGCAAGAATATTAAATACATATATGAGCAATTGAGTACTGTATATGCTGATTATTAGATTTAGTTTTTCATTTAAATTATTTAATTCAAGCTTATTAATAATTTTAAACAATTCTTTGATATTATCATTTTCTACGTATAAAAGAATGCATTATTATTTAATGCAATATTGTTACAATTGTTAGATATCGAATCTTTTGCTTTTCAAGCAAAATAAATATTTTCTCTGTATTGTTGACATCTACATTTTACAATTAGTGTATATTATGATTAGGGTTGTGACAATATGCGTTTAAAATCATAGATCTTAAGAATATCATAGACGAAACGAAATGAAATGGTATCGAATACTATATACAGCTGGTTTAGAACGATTCAATACTCTTTAATTCTCTCCGGCTATAATATTTTCAGGATCTATGATTTTAAACGCATATTGTCACAACCCTAATTATGATATATCTAACGGTTCCACATTTTAAATAATTTAAAAATAAATAAAACAACTAATTGCTTCAACAATAATTAGTATCAACAATACCTGTTGGTATCATAGATACAAATTGAAAGAATGTATTAAATTATATTGCTTTTTTTATAATCAAAATTTGAAATCGCTCGATACACCTATCGATGTCAACATGATTTAAAATTTTACTCTTCTAAAGATTAAATTTTATGTTGACATCTATAGGTAGAGTAATGGAATCAAAACGCAATATTCTAATGTAGCGGTAGCGCTAACACTATTAGCGCTACATTCTAATCTAGCGGTAGCGCTAACACTATTAGCACTACATTCTAATCTAGCGGTAGCGCAAGGGGCTAATAGCGCTATATTCTAATCTAGCGGTAGCGCTAACACAATTAGCGCTACATTTTGATCTAGCAGTAGCGCAAGGGGCTAATAGCGCTATATTCTAATCTAGCGGTAGCGCTAACACAATTAGCGCTACATTTTGATCTAGCAGTAGCGCAAGGGGCTAATAGCGCTATATTCTAATCTAGCGGTAGCGCTAACACTATTAGCGCTACATTTTGAGCTAGTAGTAGCGCAAGGGGCTAATAGCGCAATATTCTAATCTAGCTGTAGCGCTAACTCTATTAGCGCTACATTTTGATCTAGCAGTAGCGCAAAGGGCTAATAGCGCTATATTCTAATCTAGCGGTAGCGATAACACTATTAGCGCTACATTTTGATCTAGCAGTAGCGCAAGGGGCTAATAGCGCTATATTCTGATCTAGCGGTAGCGCTAAGACTAATAGCGTAATAATAGAGCCATAGCAAGGTAATTAATTACAGAGTGTAACTAAAAAAGACTATTGGATTAATGTACCTCACACGAATGGACGGGGAAGCTATTGTGATACGCTATTTAAATTAGAAAACCCTATTACACGTCTAATTAATTTAATAGCACCAATATTTTTCCATTTGTGACGCCCAGGAAAGTATTTTAAATGCAAATATCTTTTGGAAGATTGAAAGTGCGATTTCATTTTTATATTCAAAGTCATTATGCACTTTTGAATGCATTTTTTATCATTTATTTCATAATGCTCATTTAAATTCTGAGAAATTATCATTGTACATCTTACTTAAAGGCAATTCCTATGGGACTGCTAACTAATATATTTAAATGATAGCTAATTATCTTTGGTGAGTTTCAATATAATATAAAATGTCTCTTCAGTTCTATATATTTATATAGGCATTAGTCTAGAGTGTATAATGAAGTTGCCTTACTTAATATACCATTTTTTGCACCCGATAGCGTATAACATGTATAATGAATGTATACACCTTACGTACAATCATTGAAAAACATCACTGTGAATAAAATAATTGAAATTTACATAATAATCATTATTAGGAAAATAATGTTCAACTGTCTAAAATAAATTGGTAACTATCAGAAAAATACTACCATCAGTGAAAATAGACATGAATTAGTGTAGAAGGTAGTACTTGCCTAATATCTAAGCATAGCCAGTATATCTTTTATTGGTACCTTACCTACATATCTTAGATTTAATTGGATGCCAAAATAGTAAAATATCAAACCTAAATATTTGAGCTTATAATCTCTGACTGGAGTTTTTTATATGCAAATTATACAGTAGTCTTCATTTAGGATGGACAGTGTTTTAGCAAGGTAAGTAAGGGGTGTGTACCAAGAGATAAATTTATGGTGGGACCATAGAAGATTGTGCATGTACTAAATCTTCTATGGCCCCACCATAACTTTCTCTCTAGGATCATACTTATTTATGTAGCTGAAAATCAAACAGAACCAAAGGCACGTTTTTCTTTTGATGGCAAGTGAATTGGAGGTTAAAATAGTGGGTTGTTTGATGGCTCCTACACTTTATTTATTTAGCGTCTCAAACTTGTTTGGTGAAACTCCGATGGTTATTGTAGACTTCTTACTAAATAATATATTAATATTAAAATGTTATAAGAACATCACATAGCCACTGAAGACAAAATGCAATGTTATGATATTATACCCATAAACGGTAGATATAAATTTGATCTTAAATTCCACTAGAAATTTATTATCGGATACGTTTAATTATATAGCATTTTAATAATTTTATAATATCAATATAGAGTAATAACATTATATCAAGAACTAATATCCAATTATCATAATTATCTCCTAACTTACGAAATCAGACATAAAAGTGAATTTATATGTTCTGCAATATATGTATAAAGATGTGATTAGAATTTTTTGTTAGAACTTCCAATTTCTTATCGAGCCATAAGTGCACTTAGATTTCGATAAGGAATTTAAGTGCTGGCCTGTAAGTCAAAGGGCAGAGAAAAAATTAACAGATTTAAAGCGAGTCTACCTCCATCAGCCATTAAATCTTAATATTCTGACTTTATCACCAAGGAGCGAAGAGATGCTGTAAATGTTGTAGATAAACGTGTACAGTATTTTATAACAGTTAGGTCATGACTCAGGTTTGTTAAGTTCGGTTTATTGACATCATTCAGAAGATGACTACAAGATAAGAGGCATTCATTTACTGCATATTACGTCACTGCTAAGAAGAGAAAAGGCCATTGATATCTGCTGCTCTATCTGGTGACCCCATACTCACCACCAGACTGCTGCCCATGGGGATGCAGAATGCAATTAACCCTATACTCCAGATATAGCACATCACTTTTTCAGCTACGTGGTAAAGAGCAATGTTCATACATACCTCTCGGTTGAATGAATGATAGCTCTTATCGAAAGTGTAAGTGAAATGTATAGTAATGAATATAATCAGGATACTATTGGGGGTGAAATAACATATTCTAATCCATCAGTATAGGTACCGTAAGATTAAAAAAAAACAGGTTTATTATATAAATGGAAATTCTGAAAGAATCTATTTCAATATTATGACACGCAAAATTGTATATAATAATAATATAAAACTGTCTCCGATATCTACTACCGTGTCAGATAAAAAGGGTTAAAATTTTCGCACTACTAAATTCAACCCATCGATCAAACGTCAAAGACTTCAACAAATAAGATAAGTAAATGGCACTATAATAAGAATGGTTCATTAAACAATTCTTTCAGATTGTCTTCATATGAATTAAAAGGTACTTAACATCACTGATTCAAATACCAGAAGTAATTAACCTTTATTTAGCACAGGAGGCAGTGTTTCTTATCTAAATGATCAGGTCTCCATGACTGTAGGTAGCAATGCTAATTCTTTGATAATCACTATAGTTCTGTTTTTGCCTGCTGTGGCATCTCTAGGCACTTTCTACATAATAACCCCATGCACCACGGTTCACTGCTCATCATCTTTAACATTTGGAGTGGGTTGGTACCTGTTTGGAAGGTTCGGGCATTACGCTAAAGATCACAGTGTCAATAGGGTGAAAACAACTTACACAGGACTGAGCCCTGTGGAACCACCTAACGATCTACAAACTCCGGCACCAGTCCCAAGTGATTGATGAAATATCTTTGGAGAAAGAGAGAATTTGAGAATGGTATAATCTATATATTAAGAATTATTTGATTTGAAGAAATCAGCTGAAACAAATTTTATAAGAGAGATAGTTGTAAAATAATTAAAAAAGAATAAAGGGTTTGATTAAATTTGAACAAAAATAACTTGATAAATTAGTAGAGAATACTAGAGATAAAGAAACCAAGCATTTCCATTTATGAATAATTTATCAAACGAATATATTAAATATATAAATACTGTCGATAGGAAATTAATGAATCGAAACTCTCACAAAATGTTATAAGCTGTAAAAAATATAAACTAAACATTTTTTCCCTTTTAGAAACTTGAAAAGAAAACAAGAAAACATTTTAATAGCACGTAAATATCAGAACGTGATTGAAATATGACTGAAAGTATAGTGTTAATGTTGATCATAAAATAACACAAAAAATGGAGAGGAGTTAATGGTGTGTGAAGAAGACATATGAAATAAATATCATGGTATTGAAATGTATCTAAAGACCTGATACAAGCGCTCTGCAACATGTGTGTAAGCTGTAATTTATTAAGCCATCAATAGGCCACAAACAATACGAGCTAAATAACATCATTAGGAGGAAATATAGGCCATAAATGTCAGAGGTGTAACTTATGGCTAATTTACGAGAGCTTCTGGTGGAGATAATACTCTGAGTGCTAAAATACCCTCTGCTTTTTCTTCCCTAGGAGACTTTCTCTCTCTTTTTTAGCTTGATCAAACATGGCTGGAAGCTGGAAATATATGTACGGTTGCATGGAAAAAGAGCACACTGATAATTAGTGATTTGTGCAGCACCGTGGATGATTCAGTAACAATACTAACAGTTAAGATTTAGTAATTAGGGAGTAGTAATTAGTAAAGTATAGCGCACCACCCGTGGATGATTCACTAACGGCTAATTTTCACTCCGTAATTAGTTAATCAATCTCAATTAGCTCAGTTTTTTTCAATTCAAACACATATAGAAGATGTATCACTCTTAGTTTACTTTGAATGTAACAATAGTTCTCTATTCTTTTTGCCAATTGAGATCACATAGAGTGGATATACATTATCGTTATGAAAATACATTTCCGCATTATTTTCTGAAGAGTAAAGCAACAGCTTGTCATCTGTCGCGTCAAAATGAAGCCCTAAATAGCACCCTAATTAGTGTTTGTTATTTCGTTAAAGTTGTGCGATGGTTTGTGTGCTTTGAAGAACTGTTAAAACAATGTGTGTTTAGAGGGTAGCAGATCCCTACCTACCGCAGTCAATGACCCATTAATTGCCAATCCATTACAACCTACTACTGAATATAAGGTTCTCAGTGAGGATATATCATCCGTATATCTATATAATGGAGGTGTTTTGTCAACATGACGTCATTATTTACTTCATAAAATTAAGGAGTTTAATAATTTAAGATTGAATAGATCTATCACGTGATTGATGAACTGAAAATTAACTAATGAGTCTAAGTAGCTTCATTCTTTTTAATGATATAATTAATATTTAAAACAAAATGACTTAATTTTCACTATTATATCTATTGTGCAGACTGTACAAAAATCAAACTATTACATTAATGGTGTATAATTTATTCACCTTCACTCGACTACTATTACTTTTAAATTACTCAACGGACATCGGTTTATTACGTCTAAGAATTTTTGAATAGTGAAGTACAATCCTTCCTATGACGTCACATTAGTAGTATTTTTACTCAAATATTTCACATTTTGCACTTTTCATCAAAATTATTACTATGACGTCACTACAATTTGACCACTGTTACTTTTGAAGGAGTACTTAAAAAATGTATTACTATGACGTCACATTTGTTAGATCAGAGTTTCATTTCAAGTCTAGTTTTACCAAATGTATATTTATGACGTCAGAGCTTCTCTCGCAGTTTCAAGTTCTTTTGAAATGTTCCTCGCGTGACACGATGCACTGCGATCTAAGATAATAATTATTAATATTCACACGGACATAGCAGGATCGTGCTCACTATTTCCCCCATAAAAATGATAATTTACAGCTGCATAATGATCATGTTATATAGCCTCTTGCTTTAATCAGGAGTCATTATAAATTATACGAGATTCACATAGGAATTCACAATTAACGCATTTAGAGATGAATTATAAATATTTCGGTGAACAGTTATCTTTGGAAATCAGGCACGAACTTGCATTAGGTCGGACATGTGCGGAATTTTCGCCGTTACTTTGCTGCTTGGGATAAAGTGTCCGATCGCAAACTGATAAAATATTAAACGTGAGAAGCGACATCTATGGAAGTACGTGAATATCTGCTCATGAAATTTTTTAACTTTGCAAATATATTCAGTTTATTAAGTCGTGCCTCGTGTAGAGTTTCTTCATCGATATCTCCAGTGTGAATATAAACAGGGCAAAGGTTTCCAATCAGTAACTCTTCATTAATGAACGAAACATCTCTTATTTAGAAAATAATTAATAGATTTAATCAAGGAATGACAATTACATGCAAACTACAATAAAGGATTTCTATATGTGGCGATATTCGTTAAATGTTCTTTCAATTTAGTCATCAGGTTCATTGGTACTCACATTAGTTTAATGAGAGGTAGTTAGGTTACATCGATATATGGTCCATATACAGAAGCAGCTACCAGTGGACCTAATATGGACCCTGAGGAACACCATATCAATCAAAGGTATAAATAAGGACACAGAAAATAGTAATAGATTAGACACTTAATGTGGTCTGGGCAGTATATAGAGATTTGGATATTAATCTTATTTTTAAGTAGTGGGAGGGAACGATAAATTTCTAGATTACTTATTTGGTAAAAGTGGGAATACCTATCATAAATTGAATACCAGAAACTATTAGGTTTTAAAATTAATGGAGACTCTTAGTACGTACAATGGTACAGTCAAGAAAGGTGTATCCGGATGGATTTTTCGACTGTTTACAAATTTCACATTTCCAAAAATAAACTTAACTAATTGTAATGTTTGTAGATATTGTATAATGATTGGTCTGGGTACACGTTGATAAATTTATAGAATATTAGAAAATTAGAAAAATGTGATTTGAAAAATAGCAGCATGCGAAGACTTTTGATAGTACATCCAATTCAGCACATCCGTATAAATTCATAAAATGAGAACATAAATTTATTAGTACAATGAATCTTAGCAGAGATTTAGTTATTATAAATTTAATGTTAGTTAAAACCGTATCCGGACAATTCTTCGCGGGGACAATTCGTAGCGGACAAATCGTCGCTGATAATTCGTCGCATACAATTTTCTATATTTTTTCTATATTCGTATTTTAATTTTTTTAACTCGAATTCAATACGCTTTTATATCCTTTTTTAATCCTTCAAATTACATCCAGAGATTTTGAGTTGGTTTGATCTGAGGTTTTGAGATTCATATAAATTACTCGTATATATTGTTGATACCAAGTCTTAATATTATTTAACTATTTGATTGTTTTTATTTAAAATGTGGAAGATAAATTTCAAAATAATGAAAGATTGCTTACTCATTAGAAAAATCTTTTGTATTGTAGATACCAAGTTTTGTACATATTGTATCATTTATTAAATTGAAGATTTGAAAGAAATGGAAAATATGGCGAATAATTGGATAAAAATTAAATTTGAAACAAATTAATAAAAAGAAATATGGCGAAAGGGAAAATATGGCATTGAATTTTCCGCGACGAATTGTCCGCAACGAATTGTCCGCGACGAATTGACCATGACGAATTGTCCGCGACGAATTGACCATGACGAATTGTCAGCGACGAATTGTCCCGCGACGAATAAACCTAGCACCGTTAAAACACTAATTACTGCACCCTAATTTATTTTTGTAATTCCCTAAATTGAAAAGCATACAATACAACTTTCAATTACTTGTTTTGATACATGCGACATAGAAAAATATTTTCTTCATTTTTTGACAGTCTGAGTTTTGCCCAATGATAATAAAAGCCCTTATAAATAAATTAATCGATTGTTTGTCTAGAAAATTGCCGATGCACTGATGAAATATTAGCTTTTTCCGTCTATTCAACCGTGTGCCTCCTCTATAGCAGTAATAATTACTTTGCCTCCATCCTGCAAACAACAAGAGAGACCCTTAAGCTGAATGGCAATCCAGAGACCTCAGCTAATTAGTTCGTCACGATCAGAATTATTGAGAGAAGCTGCAGCTTAGCAAAGAAAAGTAACAAATATGCAACAAAAATGACCCCAAAATTATCATTATTTAACCTGCTTACTGCATATAGTAATATACTGTATAACCATCAAAGAATTAAACTAGAACAATAATATTTTCAATCATAATGAGTATAAACTAAAATACAGAAAAATAATAGCAAGCCATTAGACATTTGTTTAGAACATAAATAGAATACCTGCATCATGATTCAGGACATAGACTTATAAATACTACCGTCATGCAGAACTAACATCTGGAGACTCGTAGCGTGCAAATATAATCGGCTAATTCAAAGGACGAGGCAGGTAGTTTTTAAATGCATTGTACAGTTGCAGAGACACATATGC
Source organism: Caprella mutica (assembly GCA_947561585.1). Taxonomy (NCBI): domain Eukaryota; kingdom Metazoa; phylum Arthropoda; class Malacostraca; order Amphipoda; family Caprellidae; genus Caprella; species Caprella mutica. The sequence continues at coordinate 219,846 of CANNZV010000591.1, forward strand.
CGGGTGCGACAGATGGCACATAAGATGCGTCTTCTGGTATCGCTAAGAGTTAGGACTTTGACCCCCACTGCTACAGGCATATGCCGCACAGACTCAACACTTGTCGCAAAAAGTGACTGAACACTTTGTCGCAAGAAGTGACTAAACACTTAGTCGGAAAAAGGGACTGAACACTTTGTCGCAAAAAGGGACTGAACATATTGTCGCAAAAAGTGACTGAACACTTTGTTGCAAAAAGGGACTGAACACTCTGTCGCAAAAAAGGACTGAACCCTTTATGACAAAAACTGAATGAACACATATTGCAAAAAAGGACTGAACACTTATCGCAAAAAATGACTGAACACTTTGTCACAAAAACTGACTAAACACTAATCGCAAAAAATGACTGAACACTTTATCACAAAAAGGTAACTGAACACTTTGTCACAAAAAGTGACTGAACACTTATGCCAAAAAAGACTGAAAACTTTGTCGAAAAGTGACTGAACACTTTGTCGAAAAGTGACTGAACACTTGGCAACAAAAGAGACTGAACATTTTGTCACAAAAAGTGACTGAACACTTTGTCACAAAAAGTGACTGAACACTTTTTCAAAAAAAGTGACTGAACACGTTGTCACAAAACGTGACTGAACACGTTGTCACAAAAAGTGACTGAACACGTTGTCACAAAAAGTTACTGAACACTTTGTCACAACAAGTGACTGAAAACTTTATAACAAAAAGTGACTGAACACTTTGTCACAAAAAGTGACTGAACACATTATAACAAAAAGTGACTGAACACGTTGTCACAAAACGTGACTGAACACGTTGTCACAAAAAGTGACTGAACACGTTGTCACAAAAAGTTACTGAACACTTTGTCACAACAAGTGACTGAACACTTTATAACAAATAGTGACTGAACACTTTGTCACAAAACGTGACTGAACACGTTGTCACAAAACGTGACTGAACACGTTGTCACAAAACGTGACTGAACACTTTGTCACAAAAAGTGACTGAACACTTTGTCACAAAAAGTGACTGAACACTTTGTCACAAAAAGTGACTGAACACTTTGTCACAAAAAGTGACTGAACACTTTGTCACAAAAAGTGACTGAACACTTTGTCACAAAAAGTGACTGAACACTTTGTCACAAAAAGTGACTGAACACTTTGTCACAAAAAGTGACTGAACACTTTGTCACGAAAAGTGACTGAACACTTTGTCACAAAAAGTGACTGAACACTTTGCCGCAAAAATGGACTGAACACTTTTTCTCAAAAAGTGACTGAACACTTTGCCACAAAATGTAACTGAACACTTGTTGCAAAATGAGACTGAAGATTTTGTCGAAAAGTATATAACTCCTAGGTACAGTAATGTAAAATAAAATTAACACACAGTTTCCAAAATAAAATCACGAATGGATTATTTGAAATTTATTGCAAAATTTTAATGTTAATTGCATCCAAATATTCTATTAGCTAGTATAATGTTTACTCATATAGTAAATATATTCGTTTTTAAAAACATTAGAATAATTACCTGAATAACAATTTGTATCTTTTCTATTCGGTTGCATGCTCACCTCAAACGAATGCATTACATAACTCCTTTCAAGCCACTTTCTTTGTGTTCACACAAGCTACATAGAAGTTCAGCCATGCTTCACATTATCATTTCAAGAAAGTCCAAGGCGTCATTACTGGAGCATGGTTAATTTATTCAAAAGCTGGCTGGTATCTCTCTGTTCGTTTCAGCTGTCAAAAGATGGCGCTACTGATTACAAGACATTTGGCTTTTAAATCCTACACTTAACTAACCATATAGAATTCTCTATCATGAATTTACATAGGAGAGATCACTTGATTCACAAGGAACGCACAAATTAGGACTTTTCACTGCTATTGGGAAGATTTTCAAGTGAATCTGTGAATGTTTTGGCAAATTCTTTCAAGCGTTGCGACCCGATAAGAAGTTTCGGTCGAAACATTTTTCTATAACTTGTCTCGGATATTTGGAAAGATAATAGATATTTCATGAATGTTAATGTTGTTGTTAGGGTTTTAGACGAGAACAGGCAATTTTGTTTAGACCGCATAAAAGTTGATGGAGATGGCAAGTAACTGGACTGCAATTGAGGAGTTTATTCAAGTAATTGACGTGTGCTGGGAAAATATTTTAAACGGAAAATAAATGCAACGTTCTCATGTAATAAATGTGAAAGTTGTCGGTAATATTTTTTTCAAATAATCAGTGACCTAATTCCATCATTTAAATATGTTTTCTATACATTTATTGACCCGATTATATGATATATTTGAATATATATATGTATAGTAATATAAAATAAACCACAGTAACATACTTTTTCTAAAGTTTGTGTATTAATGCAGCTCACAGTATGAGAATTTGTGTTAAGGTCATTTTATAAAACAATCTGAACGCAAACACATTCATGGAATGATATCAAATTTCAATTTGCATTCAGTTTCTCAATGTTTTTCTGAATTGTACGCCTGAAAACAAACGGAAGACATGCATTCAGCAAATGAAAGTCGATCGTTGTAAATCCTTTGTTCAGTAGATTTTGTTTATTTTTGAGACTCATTTCACTATAAATGCTCTAAGTCAATTTATTCAAAATATAAAATAGAATTTAATTTTTGAATAAACAAACTTTTATAGAGATAGCCTCTTCATCCAAATAGAAAAACTGTAGCTCTTTGGTTAACTATATTGGACTCGTATTAATTTGTACGTGTGAAGATTCGTGGAGTCGAGAGTAACTAAATCTATTTTGATTCTTTGGAAGGAGGTTACAGAGGTTATCAGTTCACCTTAAGCTGAATGTGAAGCTTCTCGATTTCATAGAGAGATATCAAAAGTATTTCTTTCTCTGTCTTTCCAAATTAATTGGGTGATAGGCAACTAAGTGTTAAGATTAGAGAAGAAATGTGAAGATCAATTCTGCTGATGTCTGGGGTAGCTTTCCAGTCCATAGATTCTGCTCTTTATTTTTCTACCATAATTTACACTTAGATAACCCTTACCTTTTCTACCATTGATTTTGCTTTTAAGAATATTTAAATCCATTTTGTAATTTATGCCAAAAATATCTAGGTTCTAAAACATCGACATCGTCATGTTTGATATCAATAGTAACGGTAAAAAGATCCCCTCTTCCTGATAATACTTACAAAGAATCCTCTGAGATTGTATCATTTATTTTCTCGCTGTTTCTCTTTGAACATTTCACAGTACAAAAACTACTAAATCATTTGGAAGCAAGCGATATTTCTGGCAGCCAAATCATCACGAAAAGTATAAAAATGAACCAAGCTGACACTGTAACCAGTTGGTCCAGTCGTGACTCTCCCTGGTCAGACCCAATTGCCGAACAAGCGAAAAGTGCATCCTGGAGTAGTTAGTTTTGCTGATTAGGATTTAGAGAAGTGAGCAGGTGATAGAAAAATCTCTATTTGGAATTTATTATGAACTTTAAACTTAAATAACCTAATGCTCTTCAAACATAATGTTGCATCGTATGTAATATATTACTATGTTTAGAATAGAATTTACTATATTAATAAAGAGCATGACACGGGTTATAATATATCCTAATATGTCAATATTTACAATGATAATTTTTATTACCAATAAAGAAATTATTTGTTTAAGAGGCAGTGCGGTAAACTATTAAACTTATATAAACAATTGGCACTTATATAAAAATGTAGTTAGTATTTAGTTATATACTTGTAAAAATTCATTCGTCTGAAGTACAACGAATAACCTGAAGAAATGTATATTATTATATGCATGTAACTAGGATGTTCACCGCAACGGCAGGAAAGCCTCTGCGATCGTTTTTTTTTAAATAATCAGCGATGATCGTAAAATATAACGAAGTTTTAAACAATAACTGCACTAGAACCTAAATACACGTCAACGATTAATATTAATAGTATAAAATATACAGTAAACTTAATTTTTTTATAAAATGAAGTAGAACGTGAACAAAAACACACTAACAGTGCAAAAATAGCGATGTGGTGTGCATGCGCTCTATCATTTGTTATACCTGGAATGCTTCTCAGTAGGTGGCGCTGCAGTTGAGAATTAATTACATTTTTTAATCGGGTTTTTAAAAGCATAATGACAACATTTTAATCTGTAATTAATGTCTCTCAATCAATTTATCGACAAGAGAAAAAGTTTGGTCAAAGGTTTACTGCCCCTTTAAATCATTAACGACAACTATGATAAATATTTACTATCATTAATTTTTAAAAATAAATTGCCTACAATTCTCTTTAATTGCAGCCCTAGAATGCGCTTCTAACCTGTTAAGAATAATCTATATTTATTTACTAGGTTAAGATTGTCTAGTTTTTAATATTATCTAAATAAAATATTACTAATAAAATTGCATTGTATTTATTATACATATAAAGATCGATTTCTGATAGATATCAAAAGAAAATGTTGATTATTACAATCTTAAATCGTAGATCTTTATCAAATAATTAATAATAAGTTATAGTTACATACCTTAGACTATTCGCATTATCTGTGATGGTGTATAATTCCAATTAACGGATGCGACAATTTAAACACATATGGTTAATGTTCATTGCAATAAATTTGTAAAATATTGACACCAGAAATATATAATTTCTTTGACGAAAATAATAAACAAAATATATAATAATTTTGTAAATGAATTGGTGTTGTATTTCAATAAGTATTTAATAATATTTCGTTGTTTCCTTTAATCCTATTTTCTAAATTTTTCTAAAAAGAATCCGCCAGGTTATTCAACTTTCGAAGAGCAAACTTAATTCCCAATTGGGTTACAGAAATCATCTCTGAAATATTTCTGATGAATCATGCTGTTTGTTTAGCCAATTCTTTGTACTGCAATTGGCTTTGTTGAAAATCATTTCAGTCATTACAGAAAAAGTGACTTATTCCAGAGATTTCATATCATGTCCGTACATACCTACCTTTATCCAAAAAAAATATCCAGTTATTATATTACATTCTATTTCATAATAAAGTCATTGCCGCGTGTTTCTTGTAATATCATGTTATGACATTAAATGCGTTACTAATTTAGTAAACCCTAACTTATAGAACTAATTTAATGACTATAATCATTTTCTTGTAGAAAACTGTAGAAACACATTTTTTTACCATACATTACTGTATATTGAACACGAAGTTCTACTGATTTAATCTAAACTATTGTAATAGAAACCGTATCAGTCGGTCTGTCCGTCACAAAGTAAATAAATAACATAGTGGAAATTCATTCAATGTGATCATCAACACATATGCAGTAATGATCATTTTAAAGGATTATTAACGTATCTTAGATAGGTAGTGCAGAAATATATAGCCACACTGTTGAATGTAATGTCTATAAAATTTACAGATTTAAACTATAATCTCTAAAAATGGAAAACATTCACAATATTAAATAATGTTAAAAATCTACGATCTTCTTTTTGAATTTTTGTGTTGCTTGTCAAAATATATTATTATATATGTCGGTGCAACAATGAGTGTAGTGCTAGAATTATGATATTAATGATGTATTTCACTGTATATAATTGTAAACTGTTTCTTGGTTTGGAGCAGATCTTTCCAGAAGAAGAAAAAACTACTAATTTGAGAACATTATTTAAGCATTTATATATATTCTGTAGGTGTTACAAACTAACAAATACCTTTTCTTCCACTATATGAACTAGGCTAACTCTATATTTTACTTTGATTGAACATGGCATGTGAAAAAATATTGAAGTAGGAATTGTATAAGTTTACCTCACCATTATAGTTTAAATACCAATAATCAATCAATTTAGTGCGATTAAAATCATATGCAATGTATAAAATTTCTCTCTATTAATTATGCTAATTAATGATCAAAGCTATACTTGTAATATAATATGGTTTATAATTTTCCAAAAGGAAATAAGAATATCTAGGTTTTCTTCCTGATTTTTTATAGATTCTGTGTGACTTTATACATATAATTATAATCCACTACATTCACAACACGTTCTATAGAAAACAACTGAAAAAATTCTATTTACTTATTAAATTATTAATAATTTAAATACGTACAGGTTATCATTTTAAAAAGCTAAACTTTATATCGAATTACAATCAACTAAATAGTTCTTATCTCACAGTTTTTATAAAGATGAATGAAGTTAATCACCAATTTAAGGAGGTTGCCATTTTTCATTCCGTGATGTCACGTTATATTTTTTTTTGAGATGAAGATAATGATGTGAAAAGTGAGTTATTTTCCTAATTTAATAAAGGACAGAAGAACAAATGAAGGTATCATTGCGCACAGCTCGTGCTGCCTAGCATTGCAGGAAGTGGTCAATCTGACATCTGATGCAACCAACGAGTGATATCCGGCCACAAGCTGGACATCCGGGCACATGGGTGATAATGGATGATGGAGTGTATCCACCTGTACATCCTATAGAGGATACTTTATCACCCCAGGATAGGGATACCTCTACAGAGAGCATGTGTATCCCTTGAGGACAAGGATATCACTGCCAAAGGCTAGAAAGGATGTATGACGCCAGTTAGACAGATGCTCTCGATTCTACTAGATGATTAGGTTTAATATTTTTCTATTCCTTTGTTATATTGAAAGTATTCTGAACAATCGATCTACTAATAATAGCTCAACAGATTGCATGGATTACTAAATATAAATGATGTCATTAGAAACATCACAGTGACGGTTTAATCGCTCATCTCACTTCCACTGGGTATAACTCTGGGCACATCTGATACAGAGACACATCCGGACAATTTACTTCAATGACTCAAATTAACACTTTCCGCTTTTTAGGACATCATAACCGAGGTCTCGATTGACGGTTAGTTCTTCCTCTGATAACACTTTTTTAACTATATTTTGTCACCACCATTGCTAACTACATGACTAAAATGTCTCCAAACTTATTTAATAAATACCAAATTACACGTCATGAATAGAAGTAAATATACATATACAGTATAGAATAAATTAATGCTATTATAGGTAATAAATTTGTTAGTTAATTATTTGGTCACGTGTATTTAAAGTAGCTAAAGATTTTGGACTAAACTTAAGTTCAACCTGTCTATGACGATCGAATACATTTAATGTACACTGTATAAATGATCTATTTAAACTATGAATGTGTCTGGTAATTAGATAACTGAGTTCTTTATTTTGTGACCGGTAACCTAATTGCAATCGGTAATTCATCCAATACCCCATTGAGTATCTTTTCCACACCTACGCATTTTCGTGAGTAAATTCGAAATGTGTCAAAGTACAGTTAGTGAAGATGACTCAGCACATTAGTTAGCAGCTTTCACAAACTCCTACTGCCAATTTCTCCAAAAATTAACTCATTTAATTTCCTTTTATTTGGATAGGCATCGCGTAAAAAATAGAAGAAAAATAAATAACTTCATCTTCACTGAATGAAAATGATATTACAGAGCCTTTATTAATGTGATTGCTAATGTTGATTTGGTTAGATAAAAATGTTAATGTTAATTTGGTGAGATGAAAATGTTAATGTTGATTTGGTGAGATGAAAATGTTAATGTTAATTTGGTGAGAATTGTTAATGTTAATTTGGTGAGATGAAAATGTTAATGTTAATTTGGTGAGATGAAATTGTTAATGTTAATTTGGTGAGATGAAAATGTTAATGTTGATTTGGTGAGATGAAATTGTTAATGTTGATTTGGTGAGATGAAATTGTTAATGTTGATTTGGTGAGATGAAAATGTTAATGTTGATTTGGTGAGATGAAAATGTTAATGTTAATTTGGTGAGATGAAAATGTTAATGTTAATTTGGTGAGATGAAAATGTTAATGTTAATTTGGTGAGATGAAAATGTTAATGTTAATTTGGTCAGATAAAAATGTTAATGTTAATTTGGTGAGATGAAAATGTTAATGTTAATTTGGTGAGATGAAAATGTTAATGTTAATTTGGTGAGATGAAAATGTTAATGTTGATTTGGTGAGATGAAATTGTTAATGTTGATTTGGTGAGATGAAATTGTTAATGTTGATTTGGTGAGATGAAAATGTTAATGTTGATTTGGTGAGATGAAAATGTTAATGTTAATTTGGTGAGATGAAAATGTTAATGTTAATTTGGTGAGATGAAAATGTTAATGTTAATTTGGTGAGATGAAAATGTTAATGTTAATTTGGTCAGATAAAAATGTTAATGTTAATTTGGTGAGATGAAAATGTTAATGTTAATTTGGTGAGATGAAATTGTTAATGTTAATTTGGTGAGATGAAATTGTTAATGTTTATTTGGTCAGATGCAATTGTTAATGTTGGTTTGTTTAAAAAGAATTGTTAATGTTAATTTTATTTAGTCAGATGAAATTGTTAATGTTAATTTGGTCGGATGCAATTGTTAATGTTTGTTTGTTTAAAAAGAATTGTTAATGTTAATTTTATTTAGTCAGACGAAATTGTTAATGTTAAAGTGGTTAGATGCAAATGTTAATTTGTTTATAACAAATTATTGATGTTAATTTTATTTGGTGAAATGAAATTGCTAATATTATTTTGATATAATAGAGTAAAAATGTTAATAAACTTTTGTCGTCTTCACATTTTTTCTGATTTCAAATAGGACTAATTTTTGATGTTGGAAATAAAATTTTTCTTCTCGTGATTACTTATTTCAGGAAGCTAATGTATTTTCTTTCTTATAGATTAAATCACAACTGTGATAAAATTATGAACATTTTTAAAGCTTCTTTTCTTTTTCTCTCGATATTAAGTAGAAATGATAATACTAATTATCATCATTGTAACAATGTTATAATATTCACCAGTTAGAAAAATTGAGAGACGAGGATTTAGATTCTAAATCATCGTTAGATTTAAAGTCTAAATCAAGAAAAATTATCTCTCTTTTTATAGTCTAAAACTTTTAGACTACAAAAACAGAGGTAATTTTTTTTTCACTCTCATACTTATTTCTATATAAACAGTAATACTTTTTTTACTCATCATTTTTATCATAGTTCCACATTTCATTACACTGTGACACATCTCATCACATGGTGACACATCTCATCACATGGTGACACATCTCATCACATGGTGACACATCTCATCACATGGTGTCACATTTCACCATACGGTGTCGTTTTTCACCATACGGTTTTAAATCTCATCACACGGCTACCATGCAGGTCTCCAAGGTGGTAGAGCAGGCCACCCTGAAATAGTATATTATAATGCGGTAGACTCCATGTATTGCTGGTTGCCTTGACTTGATTTCATCGTAACATGGATTAGTCTTGACTTGATTTCATTCTAACATGGATTAGTGTGGGTAATTACTGTGATCTCGTAAGAGTGAAAGATAATTATGGACTCGTCAAGTAATTTCGATATACCTGTAGTTTTCAATGTGCAAATGATAATCATTGGCTTGGGAGTAATAATTCTGTCTGTGGTGAATTTCTTTGATTTTGAGAAAGTTGAATAATCTATGATTGAGTAGATATTAATTATAAAATTGATTAATTATCTTGGCAAAATTCTTTTTTCCTCAAATATGAATAGTTTGAATTACCTTTAATGACTGGGTATCGAGACAGTGTTGCTGCATCAAAATATTTCCTACTAACTAATTATTGTACTGCATGGCGATGATTATATTGCTTCTATACACAATCAAATTCTTTTTATGGAGAAAAAACAAACATACTTCATAAATAGCAATTATTTATTTAATTGTAATACAACGCCTTCATATATATACTTTCTTTTACAAAATGTCAACGTACAAAATAACAAGTTGATTATATACAAATGTACACACAATAATTACTATATAAACTAACAAACCTTACTTATCTAATAATGATATTGCAATTTTATTCTTCACCAACATGATAAAATATTAAATACTTTTGTGAGTTTACTATTACAATATTTGTTCGGTAAAACTGAAGTAATTGAAAATATGGCATTTGACAATATTTCATTATTTCTAGAAATTACATTATTTTTATGTCATGATTTTCTCCAAGCCAAAAATAACAGAAAATTACTGCACGAAATACACGTCATCGTTATTTATTATTAGAACAAATTTAGCCTAGTCACCCCAAAACTAATTATGTTTAATTGCCCTAGAATTTGAATTAGTTCGAGAGAAGTAGGCAGGAAAACTTTCAAAACACAGAATATAACAAGAAGTACACAGACAATTTTTCGTAAGAACTAATCAAATTATTAGAAATAAAATGCAAAAACACAAATTTAGTTTCTTTTTCTCTAATCAATTTAGCCATATGTAAATACGAAAAATTGTGTGAATTACAACCAAGTCTAAGAATATGTGCTTAATTAATTTTTTTTCACTGTATGATGATTTAAATAAAGTAATTACTAATTATATTAATACGAGGAAGAAGAATTTGTTAAATTAAATTTGTCAAATAATATTATGGAACACAGATAAGAGTCACTCAAGATAAATATCTAAAACGTTATAGGTAATTATTTAAAAAGTTGGACATTTTACGGTATTTTCAAAATTGATTTAAATAAATTATAATATATCTAACTCCAATAGAACTCAATAAAAAAATAGCAATGAACTATTTTTCCAACCAAACCGTTAGGTCAGGAACAATTTTATGTAAATAATATTTTAACATGTGAGCCTTTTTAGATTTAAATTATATGGCAATAAGAATTGGTAAGAAAATATTTCTTATAAAATAAATAAAAGATTAAACCTAAACACATCCCAAGAAATCCTATATGGCGAGAAGGGCACAGTAACTAACACTTACGTTTGCATGCTATTCATAATTCGTTTTCTCCAATTCAACTTATTGGAAATTTCCAAATGTATCGAAACAAACAAACCTGATTTGGCAGTGTAATGACACCCTTAATTCCGCACTGGCTACGTATGTAGTACCTACCAATAAAATCTCCCAATAGAATTTCATGTTATTATCTTTCGGTGAAGGATAGTGTTGATTTTAGTGAAAAATAAATGAGAAATGTGGAACACTGTCGTAAATAAGTAAGATGGAGTATAATTTTCAATGATATATTTTGGCGAGATTCTATTGTTGGTATACGCAGACAAAAATAGAAGCAAGACAATGTTTATATAAAATATTTAAATTCTATCACAGCTGTAAAAATCTCATGCGGCTAGAATCGAAGGCTCAACAAAATTGCAACCTAACATTATTTTGTTCTGATAAATTAAATTCACTTTTGTAACATTATCTAATGAATATCAAGTATATTGAATAATATCGATAGTTACCATCACAAGTTACCTAAGGCTCAGTGTTAATTTAGTTACTGAATAGTATAGGCTAGTCCTCGCGCTTCTTCTTTGCTTTACCTTCAAATTGAATAGTTCTAGTTGTGTCTTCAACACAGTTCTTTACTTCATCATTTGGACTTTCATCCGTCATTTTTGACAAAGTCATTATATAAGAAGCTGCAATTCTTAGAATTGATAATTTAGAAAGTTTTTGATTATGACTGTACGATGGCACGCTAGAACGGAGTTTTTCATAAGCCGAACTGATGGTATGGACTCTGGTTCTCTCTCGAGCATTGGCTTCAATTCGTCTCTCTCTAGTCATATTCTTGTAATTTCTTTGTTTGTTTTTACTGCAAGATTGCTGAGAATCATAATCTGGTTCTGATTTTAGTACCGTGTCTGAATTTGTACAAACTCTTACATCAGAAGAGGGTGATATGGACGGACCAGCAATCGATGTACATAATTCTGAGTTTTTAGAATCAGTTCTTAACAATCTTCTACTGGTTGATGCCTCTTTTAATTTTTGTTTAACATTGGTATTTTTAGGAGATTTTACCTGTTTCGGTTTATTTGTATTTGGAAGTGCTTCGTATTGTGATAATTTTGATGCAATTTTAGAATCTACTTGTACTTTCTGCTTATTAGAAGATATAGGCTTCAACTTTTCTATTTGATCTTTCTTATTTTGAATTAACTCTCCAACTATTGATGCTACATTGATTGAATTTTGATTTGTATTTATAAAAATTTCTTCTTTTTCAGGATCTGTTACAGAAATTTCTATTTCTTCTTCTGATTCTGGACAAGTTTCAATTCTTTCAGGTGTTTTAGAGGCTTTCGGTTGCAGTATAGGTTCAGAAGGTATTGAGGTCGCTTGCTGAGGTATTACTGGATGATTGAGTGGGTACGGATGAGGAAGATTGTGTAACAATGGTAGTAAAGAATGGTAACTGTGCAAAGGTAGGGCTCCTGGTAATAACGCTAAAGGTGAAGCTAGTGCACTAGTTAATAACTGTGGTAAATTTTGATATGAATTGGGATTCGGCCATCCAGCAGGTAACAAACGTGAAGCTAGTGAGGATGTCAAGGCATTTGAAAAATTAGATGGAAAACTAGATTGGGCGACGATAGGTGACAATGGAGGTATTCTAAAATTATGAGGAGCAGGGGAAGGTGTGCGAGAAATATTGACATGATCAGATTCTTCTTTTCTCACTGGAGGTGGAGAAGTCCTCAGCTGCTTAAGAGGTGGGCAAGGTGATTTATTAGTTGGTAATTCAGGAGATCGAGATCTTTTAAGACTATTTTCAGATGAAGAGCACAGTCTTCTAGGTTCTGCAGGTTTTCTTCTCCGAGGCGGTGACTGAACTTCTGAATCGTAGCTTCCATTGGGAGAAACTTTAGCGGCGATAGACTCTTGTAAACTATCGGATGAACTGTCGAAAAGATTTTCAGGGTTTGAATTTACTTTTAATTGATCCGTTCCTAGGTCTTTGCTCCTCTGGGTCAAACTCCTCAAATAGCTCTTCCTCAATTTAAGCGGAAGATTTAGTAACGAGGGCGTTTGGTTGGAAGAAGATCTTAAGAGTGAGAGTAGTGGTGGAGGTGGTGGTGAATAGTTGCTGGGATGGAGATCGTCAGCGGTGGGAGAGGGAAGGTGATGAGAGGGGCGTGATACCCCCACTACTCTGACCTCCACACTGTTTTCGGAGCCGTCTGTCGATGGATGACTATCTTCACTAGCGCTATCTTCTCTAGCCTCGCTATCTTCACTATCCATCACTCTGAAAAGAGAAGAAAAAATATTCAATGACCTTGCAGAAAATATTACCACTCACTACTGTTGAGAAGAATAACAATTGTTAAAAAAATGGTTTTACACATATAAACAAATACTTGAATTAAAAAATATATATAACATTACTAAATGCAAACCAATTATATCTTAATTATTTATACGCATTATCAGAATAATAATCATGACTTCAGCGTTTTCCGGTGGTTAGTAGCTACGCATCATTCGTAAAGTAGTTAGTAAATGCGTTCCGGACGACTTGCTGGGACGTGATTGGGGTGACACGTGAAGCGTAACGCTTCTTTCCAGGCGACGAAAATATCAGAAAAAAAATAATTGGCTGTTTTTATCACTGATGTTTGAACAGTAGAGTCGGATCGTTAGATTTAACAACCTTATCGCATTGAAGAAAGTCAATTTAGGAGAACTTTAGATGAGTTATCAGTCTATGGACTATAGCGAGTAATATACTGTGGCTGTGACTGAATGGGGTGAATATGGCCACTACAACGGTGACTGAATGTAGCCACTACAACGGTGACTGAATGTAGCCACTACAACGGTGACTGAATGTAGCCACTACAACGGTGACTGAATGTAGCCACTACAACGATGACTGAATGTAATCATAACAACGGTGACTGAATTTAGCCATACATAAGAAACGATGACTGAATGCAGTCACTACAACTGTGACTGAATGTAGTCACTACAACTGTGACTGAATGTAGGCACTACAACTGTGACTGAATGAAGGCACTACAATTGTGATTGAATGTAATGACTACAAAGGTGATAGCCACTTTTACATTGACTGAAAGAGTGTCACTCTTATAGTGACTGAAGATAGTCACAGTGACTGAAGATAGTCACAGTGACTGAAGATAGTTACAGTGACTGAAGATAGTCACTGTGACTGACTGTATCACTAATTAGTCACACCAGATATCTGCACGACTGCCTCAGGCAAACCAAAGAAATTCACCACTGGCACAACTTCCGGCCAAACGCAACACAACGCAAGACATCAGCGCCTCGTGTTGAAGAGCATGCTTGGCAGTAGCCTAATTAGTATCCATGGTACCTGTACGTATCGTGGATACCAATTACAATAAATAATTATTGAAAATGAATAGGCTTTTTATGGCAAACTAAAGCAAATTTGCTCACGATTCGAGTTAGTTCATTACTCAGGACCCTACATTAACTAAAGAGGAGTTCACTATTGAGTAGTTCACTATAGAGGAGTCCACTGTAGACTACATCTACAGTGACATCTAAATACTACTCGCACAGCTCACGCATAGAGGGTATATCCTTTCTGTTTGTGTTTGTTTGTGTATCTGTGAATCATTCATCATGTGTATCATATCATTTCTAGAAGGCAGAACTAACAACTGTCAACTGTTACAAAATTATACCTATACTCTCTTCTTTTAATATTCTTGATAAAAACGATGTAATTGAAACAATATTACGATATAAATTCCACTCTAATTGATAAATTGGGTAATAAAATACCAACATTTATGTGTATGTCAATATATCAAAGAAATAGTCATAAAAATTAACTGTTATACCAGAAAAGAAACACACATGTCAATCAGTTTAGAAATTTGGAGCAGCTGAAGATCATGATGTTGGCAACACTATTTTTCATGCTTAATAATGTGAAGAATCTTTAGGTAGGAATCGCACGTGAAGTGGCTAGATACTCATTTAGTTATGAGAGAACACCTGCTGCGCAGTGTATTGACACCTGTTTGGATCTAGCATCTGGGCAATTTATGCAAGTGATCACAGGTGTCTTTAACACATCTGTATTGCCTATAATTTAAAATGAGATTCATGGGTAATACTTGAATGGAAACCATGAAAATGAAGAGAAATCTATTACCCATTAATGTACATTTATTTTAATTACTAATTCCACATGAATTGAAATGAATTATTTATAATTTCGTATTCTAGAGTTAAATATGATCGATTTATATACATTTGTCTATAGAATTAACTCTTAGTTAAGTAGAAATAGTAAATATTATTCCATTTAATGTATGTCAGAATATTCAAAAGTTATCAAGAAAACGATAATCTTTTCGCTAAACTTTATATAATGCATTTTCGTCAACAAAGTGATTCAGGAGAGTTTCTATAGGTGATGATGTCTCCAAAATAACCCAAACAACAAGGAGTGGATATAAAAAATACGTGCAGTAGAACTCCTACATAACGGAATCCTTTATAGTGAATGTAGAGTCCTGAGTAAGAGAACTACCCCAAATAGTGAACAAATTTACTTTAGTCTGTATAAAAGACCATTCGTTTTCTAAAAATTAATGACAATTAATGGTTGACTAAAGAATATTTGTTCGCTATACGGTAGTTCTCATACTCTGGACTTTAAATTCACTTTAGAGGACTTCACTATAGAGAAGTTCTACTGTAGTAAAGTATTGTTGAAAATAAATAAATCACCAACAAATTTGCACCAAATGATAAATTAGGTTTGAAATATGAGGATTCCTTCATTTTCATTTTACAGAATTTGGACATAGCACCTCTTGGTATTTTTCGAGTTAAATCAGGATTTTCTGCTCAGCCAAACAGAAAATTCAAGTGATTTCATGCTTCATTCAATAGCATTGACTAAGTTATACATTGAATAATGCAATATTATCGTCTCGATTGAATGGATTTACACATTTACCCGAGATATGCTATACGCTGAAAAAATCAGTCAACTTTGTAGCGTTACATAACAGATAATGTCAAAGCAGTGTATTATGGTTATAATGATGCAACTGAGACATAAATGGGGATATATTATATCAATAACTAGGTCCACTAACTGTAAACATACAGTTCAATTTCATTCTTTCAACTAAGACAAGACTTAAGAAAATATCAAATATTTATTTTTTCCATTTCTGACCTATAAGTTTTCAAATCGATATTGCATTTGAAAATTAATTTTGCCTAGTAATTCACTCACAGATTTGGCAACCATTGCGTAAAAGAAAGATCCACTATTGTGTCTGATGTCAATAAAAACACTAGTGGACTAGCAGGAGAGAGTCAGTGTTATCTCTTATCAGTCAATGGATGATAAGACTTCAAAAATACCGAGATAACTGAAATAAGAGTAACAGACGACAAACACTCTAGCTGGTGAGTGCCTTAGATTAGTATACTATCAAAACAAATACCTTACTACATCTATACAGATGAGACTTAGTCAGGTATATTATACTGCGAACAATAACAATATAACAAACTACTCAACATCACAGTATTTTCTTAATGATCGAAAGAATGTTAATCTTTATCGATAATAACTTTTAGATAGTTAATCAATATTGTATGTGAAAAGTGATTTCAGTCTAAAAATATTAAATTTGTGCTCAATTGATTTACTTTTTAATTTCATATGATTTGATAGAAGCATTTAGAACCATCAATCGTTAAAAAGGGCATGTGTTAATGAAAGGTACGACATCTTTAACTGATGTTTGGGAAATTGAGACATAAAAATGTAAATGATGATAAATAATTTGAATCACATATAGTAAACAACAAGATACCACAGCATGTAGATATAGTTTTACCGATTAAGATACCACAGGATATAGATATAGTTTTAACGATTAATTCCACAGCATGTAGATATAGTTTTAACGATTAATTCCACAGCATGTAGATATAGTTTTAACGATTAATTCCACAGCATGTAGATATAGTTTTAACGATTAATTCCACAGCATGTAGATATAGTTTTAGTGTTCATTTATTACCTCTTATAGCTACATAAAGTACTCAGAGTCTCTAACAACATTTGCCGCTGATATATTATCCGTTGTTAGAATCAAAGGCAGATTCTGTCAATGAAATAACACAGTGGAGATAAATGGAGGAGTATTTGTAGGGTGAAATCTTTACGATTACATTTAGTCGCTATGAAGTGTTAATTTAATGTCATCGGTATTGTGTTGTACATATCCAATACAATAAACCTGTATTGTATATTAAATAAAGTAGATAAAACAAAATAATATTAACCACATATATATAATAGCAGCTACTATTATGTGACATTTCATTGAAAAAAAAAAAAAATTTAATGTTGAAGATCAAGAAACTTATTGATGTATAATTTAAACAACTAATTTAGAAATTGTTTTGAATGTTATCATAAGTTGGTTAAGTTTTTCTCTGATCTAGTATATAAGAAAACAATTAAACACAATTAATAGAATAAAAAAGTGACACTGAGTAGAAATGTCGTACTAATAGCATTATAAAGCTAAGTGAATATCTAACAGAACTGTCAATAAAATATGCACACTTTGTTGATTAAATTGAAAGCAGTGTAATGAAAATTAGAAGAAAAAGTAATAAAGCCAAGGTGAGTTAGATTATATTTGAATTAGAGATAAATTAAAAAATAGAATATAAGTATTGTAAATATTAGGAAAATATCAAAACAATGAAATTGCAACATGTACCTAGTGATGCGGCACACATCTTGTGATTTGGGATGTGCCAAATACATTGTGGCTAGCCACAAATCATGTATGACGTCATGTATTTTTCGATGTGCCAATCACCTGTGAAGTTCGTTATCGTCAGATCTCACGAGACGACGAGTCTGGCGGTCATTCGTCTTCTCTGCAGATTAGGATGAAAAGTAGACACTGAGACCAAAGTAATGACAGCAAAGTGTCTTAACTGACACCTGTAATGAAGCCGAGACTTCAAGCAAACATATTTCACAGTCACGATGAGATATATGAGCTACCAACAATATATCCTCTGGCCCCTTTCTATCAGAAAAGAATATTTATTAGATAGAAGATAGAGGAGATATGTCATATACTGATTTTATCCGGAATACACAGATAGGGTTATCGGTATCAGCAAGGTATGGCTTTTCACTATCTCTAAGTATTAGAACTGTACCTATAATGTACTGCTAGTGCTATCTCTAAGTATTGGAACAGTACCTATAATG
This sequence comes from Caprella mutica, assembly GCA_947561585.1. NCBI lineage: Eukaryota > Metazoa > Arthropoda > Malacostraca > Amphipoda > Caprellidae > Caprella > Caprella mutica. Next base: position 238,028 of record CANNZV010000591.1, read on the forward strand.
TACCTTCAGTGCTATCTGTAGAAAAAGGTACTCTTACAGGCTGTCGTAAGACAATTGGTTTATAGCTCACACTGTCAAATAAAGGAGATGATAATACGCTAAATTACACAAGGCTTAACGCGAAGAAAAGACTGCAATTATTTCTCCCTCAATCTGAAGTAAATGATATCTGCAGCAGACATCGCTCTTCTCATATTTATTTTCACACACCATTTAATTTGCAGATGTTCTATATTAGCAAATTAGCCGAAGCCATTCACAGACACGTATCTGCTAATAAGTAGCGACATCTATGGTACATGAACACAACTGATACAACTTAGGCAGTCATTTGTGAAGAGGTAAAGCATTAACTCCTGGGCAATCGCAAACACCTCCCCTTAAGGCTCAAGTTACCGCAATATAGCAGGGGAAAGCAGCCTTAACGGCAGTTTCAATCACTCAGGCTAATTAAAGCTGCATAAACTACCAGGGTGTTTCGGCAAGCTAAATTAATTTGAAGGGGAGCGCTAAGCGACACCAAATCTATCGCTAGTCTTTGATTTCTAGGTACTGAGGGGAAAAACACACACGGTCTTAATATAGAAAGAGGGAAATAATTTATTGCACGATAATTATAATAAATATCACGAGATTTTATCGCACTATAAAAACCTTTATTTACCGCAACACAAAACAAATAAGTAGAATAATATTGAAAAATATTATTTCAATTTACGCACATGGGTAACTAAAATAATCGAAATTTAGAATCTCAGATGAATATAAATAATATAAAATGAAGGCTTGTCATTATAGAGCAATATATAAATTTTAAGTATGTCTATAAGTAAATAGGAGTAAAACAAAAAAAAAGCTCTTCTTCACATAATGATATATATAGTTATAAGATTATAAAAAATCGTTTAAAAAAGATAGAAACTAAAGCCAGTCTATATTGTCAAAGTAATAAAAACAGTTTTAAGAACCAACCTTTTATAAATTACACCAAACAACAAGTGCTTTTAAAAGAGACTTCAATTCTATATAGTTAAAGCATTGATTAAATACAGTACATAAATAGATAGAAATGAATGTGTTGCTGTATACATAATTTACATTTTTTTAGCATCAATAAGACATTACTTTTATGAGAAAAATAGAGGTAAAATGGAATGGATTAATTGAATAAATCGAATTTTTATAGTAAAGATGAGAATTTTGTACAAAATGTATGTATAATTTTTTTTAATTTTTTCGTTAGAAATTTTTTATTAAATAGACAACATATTAATTGAATAATCCAAATTACTTTATTTAAATTGATCGATATGAGTAATTCTATTTCAGAATAAGTGAGATAAATTATTGAAAAGAACACTTAGCAATAGTAAATCATGTTAGGGTAATTATATTATAATACAGAGCAGGATATTAAATTACAACTTATTCCTAAATGTGACGATGAAATCAATAACCGTTTTATTTATATCTCCACAATAATTAATTTAGTTTAAAGCTATATAATGATATATTTTAACCAATTATGTTAAATGAATATATAAATATTATAAGCTATCGATAGACATTAACTATAATTTTAGAGGTGATAAGAAAATATACACAAATGTCAACCATTGCATTTATGCCAACCCAATAAATAAAAGAATAGGAGATATATTTCATATGTTAAATGCCAAACTGAAAGTAACTTCAAAAGCACATCACTCAAATCAATGAACTTTTCCATATAGAGTAAAGTGGCAATCACCAGATAGGAATTAACCTTTTATGTCCCTTTTAAAAGGTATATATTGCAGAGTAATTAAAAGGTATATTTATTGCAAGGTAATTTAAAAGGTATTTATTGCAAAGTAATATAAGGTATTTTCATTGAACTGTCGGTTAGGACTAAAACACATTCCATGTTTACTTTACCTTCATTTACGTATAATTATTGTATGAATGCAGTATAATGAAAGTATCAAAATAATTATATTTTCTCTCATGCAAATTAATTCGGAAAATAAAGGACTAAACACCGTAATAAATTTTCATTTGATTATTATTAAAAAGTCTCATCAAAAAATAACCATTAAAAAATAAAACAATTATTTAACTAATTTTTCACATTTTGATGCGTTTTTTTCAAATAATAACCTATACTGAAAATTGCATGGGTTGCTCCTTTACTCTATATATGTGTATTCTATTGCAGATATTTTAGGGTGGAGCAGTGTTAGCCTATATAGTGGCTAGGTATATGGTTTATACTAAGCAAATCAAGGAGCTTTAAACCATCAAAAGACAGACGGGAAAAAACTCAGTGAAAGCTATTAGATTGTACAGATAAATTAGAGAGAAACCATAGGAGAGAATGAGTCACAGGGAGAGAATGAGTCACAGGGAGAGAATGAGTCACAGGGAGAGAATGAGTCACAGTGAGAGAATGAGTCACAGTGAGAGAATGAGACACAGGGAGAGAATGAGTCACAGTGAGAGAATGAGTCACAGGGAGAGAATGAGTCACAGGGAGAGAATGAGTCACAGGGAGAGAATGAGTCATAGTGAGAGAATGAGTCACAGTGAGAGAATGAGTCACAGTGAGAGAATGAGTCACAGGGGGAGAATGAGTCACAGGGAGAGAATGAGTAACAGGGAGAGAATGAGTCACAGTGAGAGAATGAGTCACAGGGAGAGAATGAGTCACAGGGAGAGAATGAGTCACAGTGAGAGAATGAGTCACAGTGAGAGAATGAGTCACAGGGAGAGAATGAGTCACAGGGAGAGAATGAGTCACAGGGAGAGAATGAGTCATAGTGAGAGAATGAGTCACAGTGAGAGAATGAGTCACAGTGAGAGAATGAGTCACAGGGGGAGAATGAGTCACAGGGAGAGAATGAGTAACAGGGAGAGAATGAGTCACAGTGAGAGAATGAGTCACAGTGAGAGAATGAGTCACAGGGAGAGAATGAGTCACAGTGAGAGAATGAGTCTCAGGGAGAGAATGAGTCACAGTGAGAGAATGAGTCACAGTGAGAGAATGAGTCACAGTGAGAGAATGAGTCACAATGAGAGAATGAGTCTCAGGGAAAAAATGAGTCACAGGGAGAAAATGAGTCATTATACAGAGTCACAAATATCTCCATCGCCTCTTCAGCTCATTCCTTAAATGTTATAAAAATCTAAGGAATATTTTCTAAAGAATAAATTCCCGTTTATTGCACCTTAAAAATCACAGTCACGTTTTTCCTAATTAATGCGTTAAAGTCAGATTTATTGGAGAACCTCTTTTAAATTTAAAAAGTTTGACTGATAGTTAGAATAAGTTATTATTACTGAAAGTTATAACGAGAAAACATTATTTTAAATGATATGTTAATCAATTGAATCAATTTTAACCTGTGCTTCGGAACCAAAGGCCACATCCTGACGTAAAAAGAAAATTGAATACAAGGGACTGGAAGAAGAAGTCAAAAATGAAGGTGGCGCAATGTCACCAACCTCCTGTCCAATGCTCATGAATGCAGAAAAGCTACTCCGTGAATACAGTCACTTACCAAAGAATGTGACGAAAAAAGGATACAAGTACCGGTGGCTGTACTCACGGATGGAGGAAGAAAATGAAGAGGTGATACCGTGATAGTAAATGAAGCCTACGCGAGGCTACCTAACACAAAAATATAAGACCTCGTAAAAGAAGAGTATAACCGTAGCGCTGTCCTCAAAAACTGCAAGTAGCGTTAAAAAAATGAAGAAAAAAAGACAAACACAATCCAAATTATAAAAGTTCGGGTGCACAAGGGACGCCACCCCCTTCTCTTTTATTCACCACAGACAGCGTAAGGATAGAGCCTCTGGGAGCAATCCTATATCAATTAAATATATATAATATGATAAAAACTATATAACTATATTATCAAGAATAAATAAATAAATTATCTTTTTAATGATTGCAATGCATACTGCATTACTTTTATTATCAATAAATCAATAGATGATAAGAAATTACATATTAGATTCGGTTTCAATTTCTATGTTTATCAAATTTCTCGCTTATAAATTAGGGAATAAAAAAATCTATCAAAGAAAGTTTAGGAAAAACCAATACTTTTGTTTGATAGCAAACCAGTCTATGAACTAGACTTAGAAAATAAATAGGCATTGATTTTCGAATGGAGAATATATTTGCATTTTACGAAGCAGGCCCATCAGATGATGTAAAGGTAGTTAGAATATTGAGACGCACGTGTGAGTCTACAATTATTAAGCGAAGCCCCACGCCTTGATTTTGAACTTTAAACTTTTGTATGGTAGGTTATAGGTACTCAGACATCACTAAAATTAACTATCACTGTTAGAAGATATTCAAAAGTAGTTAGCGTCATTTGATAGATTACTATCATACAAAGAAGTAGGGATAATAATACAGTATCAAGAGTGTTGTTGGTGTTCATATAATTATCATTTTATTTTATGAAAACACGGGTTTAGAAAAATATTATCTATTGATGTCCTAAACATAAAGTTAAATAGACCTTATTATCGAATAGTGAATAAAATATAAATTCCTTTTCAAAGTGAACTATAATAAATAACGAGCAGATTCTTCAATACTCTCCCAATATTAATTTTGCAATAGGAATTAAAACAAAATTCTTCGATGGCAGAAATAATTTTGCCAATAATTACGTACGTCAAATAAGAGAAAATTTGATTGTCAACGCCATGGAATTAGGGTTTTTATCCATTATTAGACTGGAAAATTGATTTGTTCATAAGAACTATTCGACAGTGGACAAAAAATATCTGGAAAATAGAATAAAGTCGACCACACATGAAGTACCGAGACTTGCGCCTATGCATTTTTTAGTGTGATATTCATATCGAATATATGGTAAGAAACAGAAGAATTGAAGCAGTTCTGCTCGGTCTAGCCCCTATAATTGATATCAACTGTTAGGCTGTAAAAACTCAATGCACCATAAAAAGAAGGGGCTATAAACAATCAGAGGGATTGTCTACCGAATTATCTATTTATGATCCAAAGAAATGGACAGGTGAACTATGCTATATTAGTATGAACCGATCGTTAGGGAGTTTACCTGCAATGTATTTACCTAAGGTTGTAGAATTGAAAGGTGGGTGGTACCAATGTAGGCCTTTATTATTTAGAGCAAGTACAATTAAAAAGAGTTTCAACTCTTGAATATAACACAGATTTGAGATATTAATAATTGTCTATTGTTTTGTAATAGCAAAATAACTATAATATTTTAGGGAAAAAATGATTTATCGAGTATCAAGAAAATAACGAGCTGTTTTATTTTTCTAAAATAACCAAACATTCATTTTAAATATTATTTAAATATCAATGCATTATAAGATTGGTTGAGATCGAATTGGTGTTTAATAATCACTGATGAATAACAGACCATAATAATCACGATAATTTTCGGTAGAGCTTTCAATAATCAATGTGATTGATTTATCGTTACCGATTTCATCGTTCCGATGAGCGTGGGATTCATTTGACCCGACAGAAGCAATATACCTTATATTTGGTAATAATTCATCCTCAGTTAAACTACTGCTATATTATTAACTGTGAGCTGTAATTAATAACTGGTAAATCCCAGTGTAATATTCATAGTGAATGGAATATATTTCAGTAGATATAGTGTATATTCATGGCAAGAAACCGAAGAATTGATGCTATTCTGCTCGGTCTAGCCGTACCGAATAATATTTGCACTATATTTTGGCTCATGATAAAGTACGGAATAATAAACTAAAGTTGACCTACATTAGATAATTTGCACGTTGTCTTATGATTCTGAAAAATTATATTAACTCATAAACTAATTTAAAATTAAAATAGTAAAAATACATTTAAAAAATTCAAGGATGAAAATAAAATTTATTTGAAAAAAAAAACAATCAACTGTAAAATCGGATCACTGATAAAAAAATTATCTAAACTACTATATGACCTTTATTGTTTAAAATGTGCATTTTCGATGAATAGTGATTTCAAGTAATGTAATTGATATACAGCAGCATTGCTTTTCTTATTAAAGAATATATTCCTTTTATTTTGTTTCAATTCATTCAGTGCAATTATCAATTTGATAATTACTTTATAAAGTAATTACAATTTTACTGAAAGAAAATAATTAAAGAAAGAAAACATATATTTTGTAATATGAAAATTAATTTTTATTAAAATAAAAGCAATAATAAAGCATGTATGTACTATAATTCATAAAATATACATAAAGTCTAAGCTTATTCACATATAACAAGAAACTGAAAATGAGCCTACATATTTACATGTAATTATCTTTGAAATGGTGTAGAAATAACCATAAAATAACTTACTATGCAAATGATAACATGAGTAATAATTCATTTTCCTCAACCAAATAACTATAATGATTACTTTGAATTATTAATTTGTTGCACATTCCTCATAGCCACAATAATGTAGTGTGATTTAAAACATAGGGAAATGAATGAAACAAATTAGAACTGACCGCTTTACAGTTAATTAAAGGGAATGAAATAAAGAGTTAAAGTGAATATTAAAAATATTATCATTTTACGGTTGATGAGAAATTGGATGTTATTTATAAAGGAAATTGCGCGTGAAATATAATAATTGAACAGAAATTACCTTCAATCAATTAAATATCATTAAAAAATTTCAGAAGTTTTATTATAATTACAGTGTATTTATAAGAATACATTCATTTAAAAATGGATAAGAAATAATATATTATTCAATTAGTTTTACAGTTATTTGCTCGTGTGCCGGTTTGACAATAATTTCAATAATTAGATTATAACCAGCTATTAATTTTCGGTACATACATTTTTCGTATTGTGAAATTATTCCCCAAATATCAGATGGCAGAGATAACAAATTACTAAGCATTTTCTCGGGTAAAAGTAAGTTGATTTTTTATAGGAATTGCAAGCAATGAGAATGGGTTTTATTATTTGAAAACAATAGCAACTCCATAAAGCTCAGCGCAAAATAACAAATGAAATCGCAGCCTGTGATTTGCGCGCATTAGCCCTAATTGAAAAAAAACACACATGCCACTAATGTGATCAGCGGCAAAGGAAATAGAAAAATACTTACAGCCAATCCAGATTCTAAGAATCTCCTTCGGTCATTTTACGTAGAAGTAATCCTTGTAGCAACATTAAACTATTGTATTAGGATGTTTAGAAGGTATTTAGCAGCAGTTCACAGGCTATTTCAATTAACTGGTAAATCACACACAGGCAATATTTGTACGGGAGATAAGGCACTTCTTGCACACAAGTCACACGGTGAGAGAACACAGCAGCCACTACCTCTCTCAATGAACCCTTAGAGTCAACTGTAGATAAATAAGAGAGTCACCCTAAAGACCGGACAGAGCAGCAACAGGTTGAATACCGACTGATGAATGACCTAACGGAAAACACTCCTATAATGATGACAATCGGTGGGTATTTTATTTAATATTCTCAACATCACGATTTCAAAGAAGATTTTACCTTGTAATCAAATTTTTGAGCCAATGATAAAAAATATACAAGGAAATTTAAAACGTGCGTGTATTCTGTACTAAGTTAGCAATTATCATCGTCATAAATATAGATAAACAACAAAGAAAAATATGCCAGTAATGTCATAATAAGTAAATGACAATTGTTTATATTAATGTCTCTAAATTAAAACAAAACTAAATAACATGAAGATTATGAATAATATCCAATTATTATTCATAACTTATATAACAAGGGTTAGTGACGAATTATTGGTCGGTTTCACATCTTCGGTCATATAAGAAAAAATACTAATGTAATTTTAATTTAATTTTAAATTTAATCGGTATCCAAGAACATCATGGATACCAATTATAATTAAAATAATAATAATTATATCGTTTCTTCTTCTATGGCCGAATATGTAAACCGACCAATAATTCGTAACTTACCCTACTAATAATTCTTATCAGGATTTTAATATACAGATTACACAAGTCCTTTAATTTCTATATGAATAATTCAGAGTTTTAAATGCTTACAAGTAGATTTAGTTTGTAGATACTATATGTAGCTAAGAAAAAACAACTTAGAGCCAATAAGGGAATCTAAACACTCAATTATGATAATTATAACCTTCACCGCTGTAAAAACTAACACGACTACAATAAATTTGTTTCATAGTTTATCATATGCTTTTTAAGTGGTAACAGAAAAGATACAGAATGTAAAGAGGTAAAAACTGGCCTATCGTTCTGTGAAACATGATACCTAGTCAATGTTAATTATTGTTAATGCATTGCATGGCGATAAAAAAACACTATGAGAAAGAAGATGTCTTGTAATTAATTTTTATTATTCCCATTAAGCCTTTAAGTCTGGTTGCTAACTTGTGTATAATTAACACTGGGAATTAATATGAACAATTACTGTTATCTTATATACCTTAATAAATTTGCTTGCTTATGTAAAATACTTATATTTGTACGATAGAGTTTTATTAATTCATGGTGTTGAGAAATTATTTTATAATTGTTTGCATGATTGAAAGCAAAAGCCTGTATTGGTGCCTATATATAAAATTATATAACATTTACCATTATATTAATCTGTTATCGTAAAACATATTCAAATATATATATAATATATATATATATATATAATACTTTCATAAAATGCATTCAGAAGCATAAATATTAATATTTTATATACAATTTTTTATATCAAATTCTTTTCTTATGAATTTCAATCCGATTCAAGTTTGTGACTATTTCCAAATGGTTTAATAAGTTTTAAGATGCGAGATGTTAGAAGGTGAATAACAGTAGAAAGGCCTGCGATTATTCACCCCGTTCAAATAAGTGATAGTGGCGGACCTTCACTTGGATACGCTCAGGTGAATATGGGACGATATGACCAGGTAACGCGAGAGCTACTGAAAGTACTGAGTGCACTGTATAAATGCCACTCATTATAATAGGAACAAGAGACAGATTGGTCAAGTACATCTTACAGGTATATCGTAACCTGTGCAAAAAGAAGTAGTGCAATTCTACTTCTAATAACCAAATAGGTAAATCGAGAAATTCTTCACTTTATGTAGTTCGATAGTTGAAATCTTGAAAATATCGTCTTTTCCACAAAATATTTTTTAGTTGTGAGTTAAGCAGATGAAAAACTAAAAATGGAAATAATAATACGATTTGAAAAAAAAAAAATTCAAATAAAAATAAATATTCATGTTCAGTAAATAAATCTAAAGGACATGATTCTTTCGTAAAAAACTTTATAATACATTCATTTCCTAACTGAAGTTTCGACCCAGATTGAAACTAATCTTCCCCTATGTATCCTTTATTCATATTATTTTGAATAAACCCATCAGCAAACAATGGTGAAAGATCAGCTGACAAATTACTCTTCTTTCAGAAGTTGAACTAATTAACTTTTGCACAAGAGATGGAGGTTTCCATCTTGTATGAACATAGAAGAATCTTCCCACCATCGCATTGACCACAAAAATAAATGGTGCTAATTGTTAAAACTGTGAGAGCAGACAAAAACTCTTTAGAATGGATAGAGTAATTAATTCTTAATTACAGAAAACTTTCATGCCTCAACACATAAAACATACGTTGTACTTTACAATTTGATGTAAAAAGATATAAATGAAAATGTATAACTGCTGTTATTAACAGAAAATAACCAAAAGAACCTCATTGAGGTCATGCGAATAATATGGTCTTTAAATTTCAATTCAATTCTTGGTGTACTTTTTAAATGTCCGACTCCAAGAAATAGGATGTATTGTAAAGGTTCCCACAGAAATAAAAATCTTCAAATGGAAAAGACCAACAAACCTCAAATGAATGCTGTCAACAAGACGCAGTTTGTTTTGTAAAACTGCTCATAAATTCACACCTCTGCTTATTCTGTCATTTCCGAATAGTTAGATAGCTATTTGAATTATAGTGTAAAGGGAGAATGGTACAAACCTAATAGCCAAAGAGTTTAAAGAGTCCTCTTGAGTCTTTCACAAACATGGCATATGTGTTAAAGATGACAATCCAAGATGGCCGAAGAACACCCTGGCTATGCAAATCAGTCGGTTTGGTGGCAAACAGTTGTGTGTGCCCTAACTAAATTGAGTCAAGTCATTGTTGATAAAACGCTATTTGCATTATTTGAACGCATTGATCAATGGAATAAGCATATTAGTCCTGAATATTTGCGAAGAAAATCACTGAATTTGAAGCCAAAGATGTGAACTGAAATTTGTGGATCCGTAATTTATATTTTAATTCTTTTGATCATTTAACCGATTCACAAATATACAATTCAATAGAGATAAGTCACGTGTATGTAGGTAGGTAAGTAGCAGCCTCTTTTCTACAACATATGGCACCATTCGTCGTCTGCCTGAACAGAGCCATCTTGTTCGAAGAAAATGCCTTAGGTAACTCAATCTGCAAAATATAGTGCAATCATCTAGAAATCTCTTATCTTAACCCAATATCCAATTGCAAAGATATATGGCAGTGTTTATTTATGGTGAACATATAGAGGTGTAATTGGTTAGCCTCAGTGATTACTGTGAATTTGATATTATCTATATCAGAAGAGTTCATTTGAAGTTTGTCGAACCTTAAAGAGCTCTGTGAGTGTTATCGTCATTTTCACTTCTATCAATATATTCCTTTATATTGATTAGTTATACATTGTTGTTATGGATTACATGAACTTCACAAGAGAAATTTGATGGATTTATGAAATTTAATTAATTTAATCAAGTGCAAACTATATAAGAGTACCAAGCATGGTGCAAAATATAATTATAAATAATATAATTATATTAAATCATAAGCATTAATAACATCAATCCCTTTATTGTTTTACCATCTGTGGGCACGAATATCAATCAGCTTCTACTCGAGAAAAGTACAAAAGGAAGTGAAGAAATAGGTAGGAATCAAATTATGACGTCACATAATCCGAACTTTAGTCATTTACGGCAACTCATAACTCCATTACCAATGAAGTAAAACAAATAGAGCTATTATAAATTATAATTGATTATTTAGCTATTTAATATTTTGGTGATTGTGTCGTACATTACTTTACTATGGTTGTACATTAATAAGCAGCAACAGTTGCAAACACCAGACTAGGTGTGGTTAAAACATGTAGGGTAAGTAATGAAATATCGAACGATCAACATTTCTGATCATATATTTAAAATAATAACATGTTAAATTATATTTTCTATGATCGAAAATGTGGAATGGTACATTATCTCACAATTCACCCCATACCTGCATGACTGCAGGGCTACTTATGAATGTATTCCTAATATCACATTACTGAGACGCATAAAGTGAAGTCTCTTCGGCAAATTCTTGAGTCAGTGAAGCGAATCCATAAACTAAAAAGTGTGTCTGCTGGCTATTAAACTATGGAAAATAATTAGACAAAATGCAAATGTTTGATATCAGTTAGTGTTATCAAATGCTTTAACTTATGCTTTAAAGAGAAAACTTAATATGCAATTATCGTTTAAATATTGCATACTATTATTTGTGAATGTGAATATTTTAAATTGTTTATGAGTTCGAAGATCATTTTAGCTCTTATATGCACAATTGATAAATAAATAAATGCTATTCATTGATAAACAATATTAAATTTCATTTTTATTCTTATTTTTAATTGGGTCAATTTCAAAATATCAGATTTTATAATCAATATATCGACATCAATATAGTGGGAATTATATAAAAGAAACTAAATAAAATAAATATAAGATAATAAGAGTGAACTAAATAAAATACACACTGTTCTACATTCGATGTACATATATGTATAATTATAAACAAATTCTTAACGAGACAAAATCTAAAGTAATAGCATAATCAACAAATGGCATTAAAATACCAGTTCTCTTGGTGAATCTAAAATCAAACCTAGCTGCTTGTAGCATCATTCCAACCCATCTAGTTAGAAGACATCAGAGTTTCCAATGGAGACTTACCAAAGAAGACTGTCACACGGGGCTGCCTAATACCAAAATCCTAACACCTGTTTCGTTTTTTACCTCCAAAGCTGACGCTCATGTTTTATGGTTTCTTGACCGTCTCCTGCCCGATGAGGTGGCACATTCCTTGAATCGATCATCTCCAAGTCCTTAGAAGTTATTAGAACGATTGTATGTTTATAATCACGGCCGACATATGCTCATTGCATTAGCTTTTATAACGTTCGTCATTGATTAACTCGCATTGTTTGAGTTAGGTAGAGAGTAGGTCTGAAGCAAACGAACCGTCTCAGGTCCAGACATCACGCAGCATATGGCAAGCTGGCTTATGCTATATGCCTTGGAGTGATTTGTCCACCCCCTACCTACCAAGCCGACTGCCTGGTTCAGCCGCAGCTGTTGTTGCCTCCTTATTCTTCTTCTTCTTCTAGCTGACCAGTTAGTGATTCGGAAAACAACGCGATGACTTTTTGCAGCGCTTCCCTCTCAGGCTATTAAGTTAATTGCACACGCATGGCATCATCATATTTTTACGCTCTGTAGCTCGATGAATAATTTTAACGCTTCAGTGAATACTTCAAATTCTCATATAACTGCTATCACACAAACTGAAGCCCAATAAATTTGTGAATTTACAATGATGATGTTCCTTTGTGTGATGTGACTGTTATTTAAATGGAAAAGTCCAATGTTTCAAAATGAGAAGTGTCTATCTCGCCTCACATCACCAGCCGATTCATCACACAGTGACACAAAGTTAACCAAACCTGTTTTTGTAGCACAAACAAGTACACCCTTTGCTCTCCTATATTGGTTGAAATGAACAGCCATTGGGGCACATAAAGAACAATATTATTGAACACTATGGCCAATCTGATTTATGTAACTCAATGCCAAAAGTAATAATTGCACTCAAGCTAGATAAATTATCAACACACAAATGAATTTGTGTCTAACATGAATGATCTACTGATTAGTTAACAATGGCCCCATAGAGCGGCTATAGAGACTGTAATATGAAGCAAATACACATGATCTCATGCCATTAATGTGTATAGCGAACAGTTAAGATTCATACAACCTGACCACCTGACGCCACGAATACCTACCTACCTATTCTCACTCTCAGAGGAATCTTGAATGGGGTGGAGGGGAGGGAGGCTAGACCTCATTAGATGACATTGAGAACAAAGTAGAGGCAATTCATTACACTCTAATGGAGATATTATAACAAATATAGAATATACAGCAAAATTAGCTTATTAAATACTATATTTCATAGAACATTGTGTTTGAATGGAAATCAGTATACAAGTAATGAATGATCATTGTAAAGGAGCGTTTTGTGTTCAGATATGCATATGATTACTTAGCAAGAATAAATAATTACTATAGAGTAGAGATCCAATTTTCATAATAAACTCGTCTTAAAATATTCAAACTAAATTATTATTGAAGACCAAGATCATTTTAACTTGCTATATATTATGTTAAATAATGCATCTGTATTATTCTCAACCCAAATTCTAACTGCAATGCCTGGTGGTGTTATATTTGGTCAACTATAAAGGGTGCATTTTGTACTCACACTACATGTTCGGTACAGAAAAACTCTGCAAAATGAGGCACTGAGGAAAAATATTATGCACTCAGAGGCTTCACGCTTACCCTATAAATAATGTCATAAAAACAGGACACTTGGTGCATCAACTATAATTTTGATATATTTATGTTTTCAAGAGCTTAAAAGTATTTCAGTGCAATGCACTTTAGTTTCTCAGCATTTCAGTGTGATGCACTGTGAATTATTCTAATAAAATTACTCCCATTATTTTAACAGAAGATAATTTGAGACACTGAAGTGCATCGCACTGAAACCCTTCCAAGTTCTCGAAACACACAAGTACTATAATTATATAATGCACTTTTAAGAGTCAGGTTTTAGTGACAAAGCTTATAGGGTAACATGAGACACAAGAGTGTCGCAGATTTTTTCTTGAGATCACGATAATATATTAAATACTGTTCCTTTTTGATGTATTCATACACAATTTTATTTAATTGCTAATTGTTTAACAGAAACCAGTGTACTAGTCATTTTGCTACAATTAAATATACATAAATCGCTATGTATATTTACAGAAGATAATAATGCACATAATTTTTATACATTAATAGAATGTACTCATTTCCATTTCCTCGTCCACTTTGTAATATTATACAAGACGTTTTGTGTGGAAATATTTCTTGCTTATGAGCATCAATTACTAGTTATTTAATAGTGTTATCAACACCTCTAACTACGATGATATACATACTTAATGTATATATGTATGTTATTGCGTAGCAGGTATACTATCAGTGAAAAGAGTCACTGTTATGATGTACTATCAGAGAAAAGAGTCACTGTGATGATGTACTATCAGAGAAAAGAGTCACTGTGTTGATGTACTATCAGAGAAAAGAGTCACTGTTATGATGTACTATCAGTGAAAAGAGTCACTGTTATGATGTACTATCAGAGAAAAGAGTCACTGTGATGATGTACTATCAGTGAAAAGAGTCACTGTGTTGATGTACTATCAGAGAAAAGAGTCACTGTTATGAAAAACTAACAGAGAAAAGAGTCACTGTGATGATGTACTATCAGAGAAAAGAGTCACTGTGATGATGTACTATCAGAGAAAAGAGTCACTGTGATGATGTACCATCAGAGAAAAGAGTCACTGTTATGATGTACTATCAGAGAAAAGAGTCACTGTTATGATGTACTATCAGAGAAAAGAGTCACTGTGATGATGTACTATCAGTGAAAAGAGTCACTGTGTTGATATACTATCAGAGAAAAGAGTCACTGTTATGATGTACTATCAGAGAAAAGAGTCACTGTGATGATGTACTATCAGTGAAAAGAGTCACTGTTATGATGTACTATCAGAGAAAAGAGTCACTGTGATGATGAACTATCAGAGAAAAGAGTCACTGTGATGATGTACTATCAGAGAAAAGAGTCACTGTGATGATGTACTATCAGAGAAAAGAGTCACTGTTATGATGTACTATCAGAGAAAAGAGTCACTGTTATGATGTACTATCAGAGAAAAGAGTCACTGTGTTGATGTACTATCAGAGAAAAGAGTCACTGTTATGATGTACTATCAGAGAAAAGAGTCACTGTGATGATGTACTATCAGAGAAAAGAGTCACTGTGATGATGTACTATCAGAGAAAAGAGTCACTGTGATGATGTACTATCAGAGAAAAGAGTCACTGTTATGATGTACTATCAGAGAAAAGAGTCACTGTTATGATGTACTATCAGAGAAAAGAGTCACTGTGATGATGTACTATCAGTGAAAAGAGTC